>JAODAL010004092.1:157500-161975 GCA_025379985.1 Phyllomedusa bahiana
GGCTTTTAATAAGTCACATAACGAAAATAGGACTTCAATACACCAATTATTATATATATGACATCACCACACACACAAATACCAGATATATTATACACAACACACATACGACACATACTTATATAATACACACTAACTACACATACACACAACATATCATAATATACACACCACACCATACACACACACACATATATATACACACCCACACAACACACCCACATATATATATAACACACACACACACACACATACACACACAGTATATACACACACAGCACACACGACACACCACCACCACACACACAATCATATACATATCTACACAAAACACACACTACTATATATACTACACGACACTAAACACACAAACACACGTATCATCATTATAGATATAAAACGACACAAAAACATCACACACTTATATGACTATATACTATCACACACACAACTACTGACACACACACAATATATATTTACACACACAGACACACATTCACACACACAATATATACCCACCACAGATATATACACACACACAAGCACACTCATACACACACACATAATATACACACACATATATTTATATACACACACACACATACACACTCACATATACACACTCACATACACACCAAACACCCACCGTATATACACACACACAAACACCACACACCACACTATACATTATATACACGACACACATACACACACGACCCACAATATATATACACACACACAACACACACACCACATATATATCTACACACACACATACACATACACATATATACACCACACCACATACACACACCACAGTATATTACCACCACACACCCACATACAACACATATATAACACACACAAAGCATGACACACACGCCAATATATATCAAAACACCCCCACACACACACACTACACATACTCCACATACGGCTATACACACATCAACACCATACACACGACGCCCTCACATACACCACACATCACTCATTATATTACACACCACACACATACGTCCATCCAGCTACTATTATATTAAACACACATACAGTCAACACATGATATACACACACTCATACACACACATAATAGTACACACCCTCCACACATCACCCACTACACACCATTATATATATACACACACTTACACACACACCAGTATATCTATACCACACACACAATACCACCACACTCCACATATATATACACACACACACACACAGACACACCACACACTATATGATATAACACACACACACAGACACTACACACCACCATACATAAAGTAACACACACACCTACACTCACACACCACTCACTATTAGACACACACACACATATCACTCACACAGTATTATATACACAGCGACGACATTACACTTACACACATTATTGATACACACACCACACACACACACACACCATACCACACCATTAATATAATATAAAACCCGCGCCCATCCCGACATACACACACCACCACTATAGATATATATTCACACACAGACACGCACAACACACATATATATATACACACACAACCTACACACACAGCATATATATATATACACGACTCACAAAAGTAGATACACACCACACACACAAACAACCCACACACGACACACACCACATACTACACACATGATATACATCACACATCATATATTACACACACAGAATATAATACACACTCGATATACACTACACATATATATAGCACACACACTAATACGACCACTAGTATAGACACGATACACCACACATACACACACATATATTGATATACACACACACATGACACACACATTTATAAATAGTAATATACCACACACACCATACACACACGCTGATACTATATATACACACTACGACATACACACAACGATATTACACCACACACACACTACATACACACCACAACATATATATCAAAGCACCCCATACTCAACACATATATTAACACACACATACACACACACACACACAACCACTATATATACACACACGACATGACACACAACAGTATAGCCACACAACCCCATACACACACAATATATACACACCACACAATACACACAGCATATATACACACACCACATACACACACATGACACACACACACACACATACACAAACAATAGAATACACAACACAACAGATATATACACACACACTATACACACACATATTATACACACGTCATACACACACAACATCACTACAACACACACATACACACACAATATATACAACCACCAAACACACACATATATATATATACACATATATATTATACAACACACCACATACACACATATTTACACACACACATAATATATAATACACACACACACACACACACACAACACACAACATACCATACACTACACGATATACATTACACACACCAGATA
This sequence comes from Phyllomedusa bahiana, assembly GCA_025379985.1. NCBI lineage: Eukaryota > Metazoa > Chordata > Amphibia > Anura > Hylidae > Phyllomedusa > Phyllomedusa bahiana. Next base: position 159,919 of record JAODAL010004092.1, read on the forward strand.
TAACACATATATACACGACACTACTCACACAGCAACACATATATATATATACACATGACACACACACACAATAACACAAACCACACATATACGTTACACACACAACATACACTCACACATACCAATACACACACACCACATATATATACACACACACAACACAAACACAAAATATTATTTAAAAACACACACACAAACACAACTAAACAAACCCAAATAAAATTTAATTTTATACAAACCACACCACACACAAATAGATAATATATAACCAAAAACACCCCCAACTAAAACTTATAAATAAAAACACCCCAAAAGACACTACACATATTAATTTTACACCCCCCACACACACGACATATAAAACCACACACACAACACACCAAAATTAAAATATAAAAACAACCCCCACACCCCCAATAATATAATTACACACACCCATATTAAAAATATAACACAAAACAACACATTTTATATATACCCCACACACACACCCTATTAATAATACAACCAAAAAAAACACCCCATTAATATTAAAACTAAAACACACACAACACACAAATTTTAAAACAAACACACACAATTTGTATATTATATACACAACAAAAACCCCAAAACAAATGATATTATATATAAAAACCCAACAAACCCAAAATATATAAAATAGAAAAAATAAAAAAATAAAAATATATTAACCCCACAACGACACACATATTATTATAATAAAAAAAAAATATATATACCCCACACCCACCTACCCCTAAAATATTTTAAAAACCCCACACACACCCCAGCAAAACGAAAAAAAACACAAACCCCAAAATGAAAAAAAATTTTTACACACCCAACCACCCCACCCATTATATATTTTATACCCCCCCACACACACACAAAATATATATAATTTTATAACACACACAAAACACCACCTTTAAATTTTTATAAAAAACCCCACACACACACATCCCCACAAATAAATATATTACACACACACACAACAAGATAACACACCCCGCCTTTACACCCCCAAAAAGAACCACACCACACAAAAATATATATATACCCCACACACACCCTAAAATATATACACACAACCACAAATATATAATCAAAACCTTTCCCTTTTAAAAAATTAAAAACACCCCCCCAAATAGATATACACACCCCACACACATTTTTATAAAACACACAACCACCCCATATAAAAATATTCACACACACAAAACAAAATATATATATTTTAACACACCCAAAATAATTTAAAACCCCCACATATATAATTTTACACACCCCAACACTTTTTTCACACACACCAATATTTTATACAAAACACCCCATAAATTTAATAAAAAGGGACCACCACCCTATATTATAAACCACACACCAAAACCCCCTATATTTTAAACACACACACGAATTTTATATATATACACAAACAAAAAATATATATAATCACACACCCCACCAACCCCTTAATTTTAAAACACCCCACAAATAAATCTTTTAAAACACACACACCAATTTTAAAATTTTAAAATATAACACACTACAAAATAATATAGTACCCCCAAAAAACACACATAATAATAAAACACACACCAATACATATATATTTTCACACACACAAATAAAATATTAAACACCCCCCACACATTTTTATATAAATACCAAAAACCCCTTAAAATGAATCCCCCAAAAACTATAAAAAAAAACCCCACCCCTATTAAAATACACAACCCAACCATAATATACACACACACACAAAATAATTAAAAAATATATTAATTTCACACACACACAAATAAAACACAACACCACACATATAATATTAAAACACACACAAACATTATATATATAAAACACAACCAAACCCCCACAAAATAATATATACACCCCCACATTATATTATAAAAATTAAAAACCCACCACACAAATATATATAATACACCACAAAAAAACAATATATTACACAAAAACACACAATAAATTTAAAAACACGAAAAACACACAAAAATTAAAATTATATAATAAACAACCCCACACCACATTATATTATTTTA
>JAODAL010004093.1:0-161974 GCA_025379985.1 Phyllomedusa bahiana
CCCTCATCCGCCAATCTTGCAAATTTGTTGGGGTGTACCAGTTTAGGACTAGTCCCCTCTACCCTTCTTTCTTACTGTTACCCATCTAGCTGCCTTATGTTCCTGCACCTCCATGCTACCACCCTCCCCAGTATCTACACCTGCGAGTGATTGCTCATTGGGCAGCCGGCTCGCTTCCAAGTTGGCAATGGATCTCAGTGTCGCCACTTGCTCATTTAGATCCAGGATCCGGGCTTCTAAATGTGCAGTGTGCACACATCTTGCACAGCAGTATGCCCCCTCGAACTGTTGCTCAAGGATGGCATACATTGCACAGGTTGTGCACTGGACAGCATTGTCAAACATGGAACTCATGGGGAGAACTCAAGGTTGAGACGATTACGGCGATACCCAATTTATATAGTTTTTTTTAATTGGAAGCACAATTTTTTAAAAAAAGTGTTTTAATTGTGTAAAACAATATTTATGCATCGCTATCTTCTAATAGCCATAACTTTTTAATTTTTCCATATACAGAGCTGTGTAAGGACTTTTTTTTGCAGGATGAACTGAAGTTTTAATTGGCACCACTTTGATGTTCATGTTCAAGATCACCATGACGTACTCATACGTCAAATTGCGGGAAATCCTACCCGACATTGATGTATGAGTACGTCAAATGTCGGTAAGGGGTTATAAACACCTGTGGTCCCAAAATGCACAATGCACCCAATATAATTTCCCTGAGGGATGTTGAATCCAAAATGGGGAGACTTCATAGTGTCCCCTCTGTTGTACACCCATGTGCTCCAACAGCAGTATACATCCATGCATACTGTATTGCTGAACTTGGAAGAAATTGGGTAATACATTTTGAGCTGTTTTTCACAAGCCTTCCTTGTGAAAATTAAAAAAAATGTGTAAACCTGTATATATTAAGAAAAAAATGTTTTTCCATGTGTTGTTATAATCATACGGGTCTTCGGGAACAATGAAGTATATACCGCTCTATAGCCCTTATAACAAAGCTATAGAACGTGTCCACTTTTCACCACCACCAGGTAAAATTCCAGGACAGACAACTTAGGTTCTTTTCCAGAGATGAAGCCTTTATTTCAGATTTCAGGCCCAAAAGACAGCAAAGATGACAGCTCTTTTCCCAGAAAGTTATGGATGAATGTACCCTTAATACCTAGATGTTACCTCCATTCATCCATCCCTCCATCACTCACCACATTACTAACTCTTAGCAAGCTTTCAACATTTCTTATACAATTTCTTCCCTATTGGCACCTATCCAAAAAAGGTCAACCAAATATAAGTAAAAAATTGAATAGCTTTATTGAACAATACCAAAATTCTATTAAAAACAAGTAAAAAGGTGACATTGAAATACACAGATACATAACCCCATCTCACTCCATTAGGATATCCTAAGATCCAGTACAGTGATGGGTAACCCCAAAATGATGAGGAAGAAAATAGTGCTTATATAAATATTTAACTACTACACAAAAAATAATGTATATAAAAATATACCCGACCTTAAATAAGGAGTATATACTGGAGTCCAAAATTGACAACTGGATGGATGAGGAGATGTGCCCCAACGCGCGTTTCGCAGTGCGCTTCGTCCGGGGGTAACTGAACATATGCAAGGCCTGATATTTAAATGCATAGATCGTGCCAGGAGCCCGCCCAGATACTCTCACATAAGCCAATAGAATGGTCAACATTACCTTGAAACAGTTACTGACAGTGTCTAACACCAATACAAAACCCCAAGGATAGATTGAATAAAGACGCCGAGGTAACGCCCGGAAATACGTAACTACGCGCGTGAGCAGATGCAGAACGATGCCCGGCGTCTGAAAGGAACCGCTGCGCATGCGCGGACTATCCACGCATGCGCGCGCCATACCAACGAAGCTATAACCTAAGTAAAGATGGCGGCCGCAAGGTAATGTACAGTCGCACACGCGCGAGAACTCGCGCATGCGCAAATGGACATCACGGGCTAAGGGATGTCCCGGAATCTGCATAGGTAGATAATGTAGAATATTTAAACTTACCCGTCCTAATACAACCCAAAAATGGTGCGTATGTGTACTAGTGACAAAATAATCAAGATAATATATGTGAAGAGCCTATAAGAATGGAGCAAAATTGAGTTGTTCGTTTAATTCCCTGGGGTAAACAGTATCCAGTATGAAGATTCATCTTACCTCCCTTTGGGCCAAGATGTTCTTCCAATTTCCCCCTCTCGAATTGAATAGAACACGGTCAATGCCTCTTAATCGAAGTCCAGATGCATCACAGTTATGCTTTTCTTTAAAATGTCTAGGCATCGGATGTAGCGAATCGATGTCCACTTCAGCATCAGCTTTGCATTTGCCGCACGGATGGCATCCCCATTTTGTGCCCTTGGAACCAAATGCATTTTCAGGACGAAGACCAGGATAGTAACTTCTTACCAACATATCTTTCAAATTGCGTGATATTCTATACGTTATTGTTGGATGGTCAGATAGATATTGTTTCAAAGTGTCATCAATCTTTAGAATATCCCAATGCTTGCATAGAACTTTACGCATCATATGGTGCTGAGAATGGAAAGGACGCCGGAAAAACGTATTTCCCGCCAAAGATCTGCATCAGGGTCTTCACATACATCTACAGCTGAATCCAGCTCCTCACAAATATATCATACAACCAGACAACATTCAAAAAGAAAACTGGATTTCTCAAAACGATCAACTAACAAACGACGCATGGATAATGGTGGTGATAGGAGACAGGATTACACCCTTAAGGTAATTAACTTATCTGAACATCAGTTAACTCCCAATCAGGTTGGTTTTAAGTTTAGGATTGATCTTTTCACCCTCATGTGTTTTTGACTCATTTACAGCCATAAAGGACTTACACCTTTTTGCCCGTAAACTAACTTTCAAGAAGATTTTTCATGCTAAAAAGTCCAATCCATGGGTCTTTACGAATCAAGAACCAGAAGCCATTTCTATTTTGGAATCTTTAGCCAATGATGAAATGGATGAGGAACCTACTGTATCTAAAGGTATGTTCCCTACATCTTTGGTTCACAAATCCAAAAAATGTCCTCCCTTAAGTATGTATTTCAACATTGAGCTATTTGTTAAGTTGGTTTCTAAAGAATTTAGGGAGTTAGATAGGACCAAGTCAAACGGTAATTGTAATTATATGAAGAGACAAGCCATTCATGAACTCCGGGCAATGAAAGATGTCCTATTTAAACCCTCAGATAAGGGAGGCAACGTGGTAATATGGCCAAAGTGGATGTATGAACAAGAAGCCCGAAGACAACTGCGTGAACCAACATGTTACAAACGTCTGACTTTTAACCCCTCTGAGAAGTATTTGGAAGAACTTAAGTCTATATTGGATATGGCTGTAAATGAAAACATTCTATCTGAAAAACAAGGTAAGTACCTCATACATGAATATCCAAGAACTGCATGCTTGTACTTGATTCCCAAAATACATAAAAATTATTTTTGTTCCCCAGGCCGTCCCATTGTGTCTGGTCAGGGGAGTCTATGTGAACAAGCATGCAAATTTATCGACCATTTTCTGAAACCAATTGTGGAAACACTGCCCTCATATTTGAAGACACTAACGATGCACTCTGCAAAATGGATAATATACAATTAGAACCCGATATGATCTTGGTGACCTGTGATGTAGAGTCTCTCTATACATCCATAAGACACAAGGATGGCATCATGGCGGTGAGTGCCTTTTTATTTATGTCTGACCTTGACAAAGAACTTTGCAAATTTATCATTCAATTACTTGATTTCGTTCTGACACATAATTTTTTTCTATTCTGAGGGACATATTATTTACAATTACAGGGGACAGCAATGGGGACGGCCTGTGCGCCCTCATATGCGAACATTTTTTTTAGGTTTTTTGGAGCGCCAAATTTTTTTTCCCCTCATAAAGAAGGTCCAATACTGGGGAAGGTATATTGACGATATACTTTTTATTTGGCAGGGAACATCAGATGAGCTGAAAACATTCATGCATACAATCAATCAGAATCACTACAATTTGAAATTTACATACAAAGAAGGTAGGGACCAAATGGATTTCCTGGATATCTCCTTCAATGTGGATACGAATGGTTTTGTCCGTTCAGATTTATACAGAAAACCGACTGCAACTAATACACTATTGCATGCTTCTTCGGCTCATCCCAAATGATTAATCAACAGCATCCCAGTATGCCAATTTCTAAGAATAAGAAGAATCTGTTCCCTGGATAACTTTTTTGAGTCTAGAGCGGTCGAATTAAAACAAAGTTTCAAGGCAAGAGGTTATTCAAAAAAAGTCCTTGAAAATGCATATATCAGAGCCAAAAGTACAAAACGAGATGACCTATTCAGGCAACCTAGGAATAAATCAACCAATGAGATAGTGAGATTTATCACTCCTTTCCATTCTCAACACCACATAATGCGTAAAGTTCTATGCAAGCATTGGGATATCTTAAAGATTGATGACACTTTGAAACAATATTTATCTGACCATCCAACAATAACATACAGAAGATCACGCAATTTGAAAGATATGCTGGTAAGAAGTTACTATCCTGGTCTTCGTCCTGAAAATGCATTCGGTTCCAAGGGCACAAGATGGGGATGCCATCCGTGCGGCAAATGCAAAGCATGCAGTAATGTAGATACAACAGATACATTTTGGAATTCCTCCAGTGACAAGAACTTCAAGATTACACACACTATCACGTGCGTTACGGAAGGCGTCATCTATTGTGCCATATGTCCATGTGGGCTCATTTATGTCGGTATGACCACTAGACAATTTAGGAGACGCATTCGTGAACATGTTCTTGGAATCAATGCTGCTGATGCTGAAGTGGACATCGATTCGCAACATCCGATCCCCAGACATTTTAAAGAAAAGCACAACTGTGATGCATCTGGACTTTGATTCAGAGGCATTGACCGTGTTCTATTCAATTCGAGAGGGGGAAATTGGAAGAACATCTTGGCCCAAAGGGAGGTATGATGGATCTTCACACTGGATACTGTTTACACCAAGGGACTAAATGAACAACTCAATTTTGCTCCATTCTTATAGGCTCTTCTCTTTATGTTTATTTACATCTCTGTTTAGGTCTGTTTTTATGTTGTTTTAATCTTCTTTTATTTTTTGTCTCTAGTCATAGTGCCTGTGCCATTTGCCTTTGGATCTTCACCCATTTGATGCCCACACTATGATCAAAATCGGATGGATTATGCTGCATCTGTTTACAAACTATGGACATTTCGTTAGGACCATATTTATATTATCTTCGACAGATATGCACATCTTTCAATGCACTTGTATATATGTTTGTTATAATATTTTATGATAATATAATGTGCTATAATCTAGTATAATAATCTTTATAAAAATATATATATATAAAAAAAAAATCTGCATATATTTTAGATAATGTCCGTAATTATGCCCCATCCTTATGTACATATAATATATATTATAATATATTTATTCACATTTTTAAATATGACACTTTTAATATGATATATTAGGATTAGTTATTATATAATAAACATCACTTTTGAGCACTGCTATGTCACTTTGATTCACTTATTACACTTATCACTGGCACTTTGTTTTTTGTCACAATTGTCAATTCTTTATTCTATTTTTAATTATTTCATGCCTCTTCACATATATTATCTTGATTATTTTGTCACTAGTACACATATGCACCATTTTTGGGTTGTATTAGGACGTGTAAGTTTAAATATCCCTTAGCCCTTGATGTCCATTTGCGCATGCGTGAGTTCTCGCGCGTGCGTGACTGTACATAACCTTGCGGGCGCCATCTTGACTTAGGTTATAGCTCCATTGGTATGGCGTGCGCATGCGCGGATAGTCCGCGCATGCACACCGGTTCCTTTCAGACGCCGGGCATCGTGCTGCATCTGCTCACGTGCGTAGTTACGTATTTCCGGTCATTACCTCGGCGTCTTTATTCAATCTATCCTTGGGGTTTTGTATTGGTGTTAGACACTGTCAGTACCTGTTTCAAGGTAATGTTGACCATTCTATTGGCTTATGTGAGAGTATGGTGGCGGGCTCCTGGCACAATCTATGCATTTAAATATCAGGCCTTGCATATGTTCAGTTACCCCCGGACGAAGCGCACTGAGAAACGCGCGTTGGGGCACATCTCTTCATCCATCCAGTTGTTAATTTTGGACTCCAGTATATACTCCTTATTTAAGGTCGGGTATATGTTTACATACATTATTTTTTGTGTAGTAGTTAAATATTTATATAAGCACTATTTTCTTCCTCATCATTTTGGGGTTACCCATCACTGTACTGGATCTTAGGATATCCTAATGGAGTGAGATGGGGTTATGTATCTGTGTATTTCAATGCCACCTTTTTACTTGTTTTTAATAGAATTTTGGTAATGTTCAATAAAGCAATTCTATTTTTTACTTATATTTGGTTGACCTTTTTTTTTTGCAAAATCCAGAAAGCCTCTCTCAATTTTACTTTCTGTTCCCAATTGCCACCTCTCACTGGCTTACTGACTGATTCTATGCCATAACAAGAGAAATATTTTAATTCACTTTTATGCTCTTCAACAAAATGCCTTACTGCTCCTGATTTATAAGCCTGTTTATTTTTGATTGCTGTAATGTGTTCTGAACTGCGCTTTTTAATCTGTCTGATGGTACATCCTATATATATTTTATCACAAAGAGTACACTCAACAGCATATATCGCATGATGAGTTTTCGCAATACATATAGTTTTTTATATTAAAGTGTTTTGTTTTATCAAAATTACTGAAACTATTTTTCTTTGCCATATATTTGCATATGGAACACCTTGTTCCTCCACATTGGTATGAACCCTTTTGTGATAACCAAGTAGTTTTCAAATTATCCGCTTTTACATACAGACTAGGTGACACAAAACTAGCTATTGTTTTGTTTTTTCTTGACACGCATTGCGTTCCCTCATTGACTATTTTGGCCAATATAGGATTTTGCCTTAGTATTGGTATACATCGATTAAATATTTGTTTTATATTCTGATAATCTTTACTGTAAGTTGTGACAAAAATATTATTTTCATGACAAGATTTTTGTTTGAATGATTTTGAGGACAACATTTCATTGCGTTCTTTTTGAGACACTATTTTTTCTGCTCTTTTTAACATCCACTTAGGGTAATTTCTTTCCTCAAATTTAGCTTTCAATTCTGTTTTTTGTACATTGTACTCTTCTATCCTAGTGCATGTTCTCTTAGCACGTGTATATTCCCCTACTGGTATAGCATTGATTACATGTTGTGGATGACAGCTTGTTGCTCTCAAAATGCTGTTGCCTGCATTTGGTTTGGAGTACAAATTTGTGATTACTTTTTGTGTGGATATTTTACCGGTTAATTGTATGTCCAAAAAACTTATTTTCTCTTTATTCACTCGATACGTGAATTTTAGATTTAACATGTTTTCATTAATGTACATTATGAATTTACTTAAAGTTGATTCTTTACCTCTCCACACTATGAGCCCATCATCTATATATCTTCCAAACCATACTATATACTGGCTAAACGGATTCAAATAATTGTAGATGAACTGTTTTTCCCACCATGACATGTACAGGTTCGCTAACAAAGGGGAAAAAGTGGCCCCCATTGGAGCTCCAATTTGTTGTAAATAATAATCATTACCAAATAAAAAATAATTATGTTTCAAAAGGAACTCTATAGTCATAATTAAAAATATTTTTTACCTCCTCGCTATAATCACTGTACATGTTAATATGGTGTTCTACTGCTTTAATTGCCAGCTCATGAGGAATGCAAGAATACAGTCCCACTACATTGCATGTTACCCACATGAAATCTGGGGACCACTTGAAAACATTAAATTCATTTAACACTGTTTTGCTGTCTTTCAAATACCCTGGTGTTCTTTTAACCAGAGATTGTAACAAACCATCTACCCATACACTAAGTCACTCGCCCAATGAATTTGTCCCCGATATTATGGTTCTCATATCTGGAGGGAATTTATTTTTTTGTGTTTTGGCTATTCCATAAAAAATTGGAATAACTGGGTTCTTTGGTAGCAAATAATTTTTAATTTTTTCTGTCAAGATTCCTAGGGTGAAACCTTCTTCCAGCAACTTTTGCAGTTTGCTGGAAAACACACACGTGGGATCTATTGCTAATTTCCTATATGTTTGTCCATCATCCAAAATTTTTAAAATGTTTTTCATACAACCCTACATCCATAAGCGCCACATGTCCCCCTTTGTCTGATTTTTTTATCACATTTTATTTTTTTATTTTGGCTTAATTCTTTTAATGCTCTTAGTTCTTTGTGTGTTAAATTATTTTTCTTAAACTGGCTATTTTTCTGTGAATCTACTGTATCTTGTTACGCTCTTAATTCTCGTTCCATAATAAGTTGAAATAAATCTAATGGGGGGGCGTGGACTGGCACCGCTCGAGATGGCCGCATAGTCGTTCGGCTCCTGAGACCTGCTGCTATTTTAGGGGGCTAAATTAACACAAAGACCATCACCTGGAGCCAAGAACCTACCTGCACGGATAGAGGCTGCGGCGGTGTGCCCCGATCGCCTTTTGCAGGAGTTTTAAGCGCCGCGGGACTTCGCTCTCCTGACGGGACATCTACAGCTCCCTCTGCTCCGAGGCTGCTTGGCGCCCGTGCCACATGTGGAGACCGCGCAGAGAGAACTTCACTGCTGGAAGCTCATCCGCGGCTCCTTCTGCACCGGAGCTGCTTGGCGGCTGCATCGCGCACTGGGACCACTTCAATAAGGAGGGTAATTTTACTTTTATGAAAAGTATCTATCCTACTAGCTATGTTTCTTCTACAGAAAAAAAGAAGGCAGGTGTGGCTATCCTGCTGTCCCGTTCCTGCCCGTTTCAAGTGGCTGATTCTAAACTGGATTCGCAGGGGAGATATGTCATTTTGAGAGGTACGTACCAGGGGACCCCACTCACGTTATGTAATTTGTATGCCCCAAATCAGGGTCAAATTAGATTTCTTAACAGAGTATTTCAGATACTCCTGAAATTCTTGCTCTCTATCGTCATATTAGGGGACTGGGGGGGGGGTTAATTTGGCTTTTTCCAGTGTGGTGGACAGGTTACGTGTGGGACCAGGAGCAGGAGATAGGTCGGCGGCCGTGCTCTCTAAAGCCTTCCGTAGAACTATTCGGAGACATGGTTTATACGACCTGTGGAGGATAGCTCATCCTGGAAATAGGTCATATACTTACTTTTCTCCTTACCACAAGTCCCATTCCCGCATTGATTATTTATTTGGCAATATACTTGCGTTGAGACGTGCGTCGGATGCAGATATCAGTCAGATAACATGGTCAGACCATGCCCCGATAACACTTACCTTGAAGAGGGATCATGTGCCGACCAGACAATGTCAATGGCCTCAATGAGAGGCTGATAAAGTTCTCCCCAATGAGAGAGGAATTAAGTCAGCACATTTCGAATTACTTTATATCAAACGAGGGATCAGTTTCATCCCCCTTTACATTATGGAAGGCACACAAGGCGGTCAGAGGGTGGTGCATTGCGCTGGGTAGCAGACTCAAGAAGAGTGCCAACCTTCGTAGAGAAAGTATACAAATTCAACTAAGGGACATGGAAAAAGCACTTGGAAATAACCCATCTAGGTCTCGGCTCCATAAAATTATCGACATACGGTCCCAACTGCGTTCTCTGGAATATGAAAGAACAGAAAAGCTACTTTTATTTTCCAGACAGCGATACTACGAGAGAGGGAATAAGGCACATACATTGCTAGCTAAACAACTGCGAGAAGATGCGGTTAATCGAACCTCCCAGGCTCTGATTGACTCGAGTATTAACATCACTTATGATCCCAATAAAATAGCCCATATGTTTCATGTCTTTTTTTCTGATCTCTTTTCTCTCCCAGAGACTCTCCCTCAACATGCAGACACTAGGGACCAGGTGTTGAAGGACTTTCTCTCCTCGTGTAACTTCCCGACCCTAACCTCAACAGAGTTGGCCTCTCTTAATGGGCCTATCACCACAGAAGAATTTGAAGAGGTCTTAAAATCCTTACCAAATGGAAAAACCCCAGGGCCAGATGGTCTACATATCTATATTATAAAACGTACCAGTCAATACCATCTCCATATCAGGAACAGTTATATAACTCCATCCTGCAAGGTACAGGGGTTCCATCCACTTTTTTACACTCATATATTACCTTAATCCCAAAACCTGATAAAAACCCATTGGAAATGGGCAATTATAGACCAATAGCGCTATTAAACTCTGATTTAAAAAATTTTACTAAGATTTTGGCCAATAGGCTGGCACTCTTGCTACCACACCTAATCCATAAAGACCAAGTAGGATTTGTGTTGAATCGCCAGGGAAGGGAAAACATGAGGCGTACAATTAACCTAATTAATGATCTAAACCAGTCTAATAAACCAGGCCTGGTCTTAAGTCTCGATGCTGAAAAAGCATTTGACCGACTTAACTGGTCTTATATGTTTAAAGTCTTAAAGACATTTGGATTCTCGGGTCCCTTTCTCGCGATGATTCGGGCAATTTATTCAGTACCCACTGCAACAATTAGACTCCCGCATAACATGTCTCTGTTAATACAAATTTCGAATGGCACCCGTCAAGGATGTCCCTTGTCGCCCCTATTGTTTGTTCTGTGTGTCGAGCCTTTTGCATCCGCCGTTCGTTTTCACCCAGATATCAAGGGGGTCACTATTAGGGATAGGGAGTTCAAGCTATCGCTCTTTGCGGACGATGTGTTGTTAACGCTTGCCTCATTACATATCTCCCTTCCAAATCTCCATTCGCTTTTTAACAAAATTTTATGTCCTTTCTGGATTTAAGATTAACACTGCAAAAACGGAGGCTCTTCTGCTCAATATTCCTCCAGGGGAGTTGAGGTTACTTCAGGATAATTATGGCTATAACTGGAGATCTTCCTCCTTAAAATGCTTAGGGGTGAATTTGACCTCCTCCTATGCTTCTTTATATAGTAATAACTTTCCTAAGATCTATCACGAGGTTTGTTGCAGAGGTGGCAGTCATTGCCGCTCTCGTTATTAGGGAAAATCTCTGCGGTCAAAATGACCATTCTACCTAAACTCATTTATTTGAGACACTGCCTGTTCCGGTTCCTCTAGCTCATCTAAAAGCTATGCAGGCGTCAATCTTCAAGTTCATCTGGGGGTCGAAGAGACATAGAATTAAGAAAAGTATAATGTTAGCGAGACGTACGGATGGGGGTCTTGCAGTCCCAGACATAACAAAATACTATTGGACTTTACTCTGCATCTTCTGCGATGACCTAATTTCTTTTCAACCCAGTATTCCCGATAGGTCTTGAGGATTTATCTATGAAGCCATGGTTCGATAGGAAGCTCTTCAGGATAGCGGATATAGTCGACTACAAAACGATGCATATTCTCCCATTCAAAACTTTACAGGACCGATTTCATTTACCAAATAGCAGTCACTATTCATATCTTCAAATTGTTCACTTCTCTAGGTCGGTGTTGGGTTCAATTAAAGTCACTAAACCGACTAGATTTGAATTAACATGCAAATTATTTACATCGACTAGAGGATTAATATCCCAGATTTACTCTATGTTGTTAAACCCCTGCCCAAAGGAGCTTCCTAACCACTCTTACATGGGGAAATGGGAGGGACAATTGGGTAGGAAGCTATCTGATGAGGAGTGGAGATTGGTGTGGCAGAGAGCGAATCAGACGTCTCAATGCAATTTGTACAAAGAGAATCAATATAAAATCCTTATGTGGTGGTATTATACACCAGCTCTACTTCATAGGTTGAAACTGAGAATCCCAGACCAGTGCTGGAGATGTGGGTCAAATGGAGCGGATGTGTTTCATATCTTTTGGGGATGTGCACAGATAAGGGACTTTTGGGGAACGGTTCGTACCTTGTTGAGAGATGTCACTGAAATCAAGTTACCTATGACCTCGTTTTGCTTTCTGTTAAATATTCATATTCCCAGAGTCAGGAAGCCTACTCTGAGTTTAATCTTGCACATCCTAACGGCAGCAAGATGCCTGATATCCACTTTGTGGAAGCGTACAAACGCTCCTACCTTAGACAATCTGCTTCATAGACTTAAAGATGTGAGATTAATGGAACAACTAACTGCTTCCCTAAACAATACTCTAGACAAATTTGAGGAGATATGGTCCTTATGGGATGCCTATGTGATCACCCAAGAGACATAATGTAAGGACAGAGTGAGATCCAAATTGAATTCAAGTGTGCTTCCTGACTCGACTGTTCATGCCTCTTTGAGACAATATCACCCCCACCCGCCCTTTTGTGTCATGTCTGTCGTCTAACTGTAGTTAACATGTTATAATTTTCTTTGTTATGGTTATTTCAGACAATTTTACTTTCTACGTATTCAATATAACGAGATGAGTTAATTGCTGCATAATCTAGAACTAATCAATTGATCAAGACTCTATATTGTAAATTGTCTTTACTTTTCCTTATATATGATGGCACTGTTATTGACTGTTGCAAACAAGTTGACATTGTTGGATGCTGTTATACTAAGTCACTGTAATTTCTTTGAAATGCAAATAAAACAGTCAAACCGAAATAAATCTAATGCCGGTACCCTAGATTTTATAGGATAATACTGTGAATTGGGGACATGTGCTGCTTTATGTAAAGTAATTCTTTCTTGAGTATTATCGCTTTCATTATTTAGTTCCTGTAAAGAAATAAGTGTTAATTATTCCTTAAACTCCATGGTCCTAAACTCATTTTCTGTATCTTCATTCTCTATAGGATCACTTCTATCCAAATCAGTACTTTCTTTTTCATACTGAAAAAAATTTCTTTTGACTGTCATAACACGTGCCAACTTGTTCATATCCAACAGTGTTTGAAACAAATCAAATTTGTAGATGGAGCAAAATTCATTATGCGATATATGCCATTGAGTGTACTCTGTGATAAAAAAAGCGCATTTCAGAACACATTACAGCAATGAAAAATAAACAGGCTTATAAATCAGGAGCAGTAAGGCATTTTGTTGAAGAGCATAAAAGTGAATTAAAATATTTCTCTTGTTATGGCATAGAATCAGTCAGTAAGCCAGTGAGAGGTGGCAATTGGGAACAGAAAGTAATATTGAGAGAGGCTTTCTGGATTTTGCACTTAAAACACACGTATACCAAATGGATTAAATTTTTGTCATGATCTAATGTATTTATATAGTTAACAAGTGTCAGCTGTATTAGTTAGAAGAGTTTTAAGTTATGTATACATATTTTTCAAACATGTTTCTGTATGTTTAGAAATAAGGTCTCAGGGGGGCGTGGCCTGGATTGGCATGGCGTAGGTCGCATGTGAGGAGAGCTCTGTGGAGACCCACACTTAAAACGGCTCACAAAAGCCCAAATCAACTGCTACCTGCACGAGACCTGCATCCAAGTAGCTGCGGCTACTTCCAAATACAGAGGGAAGGTCAGCATCTGCGGTCCCAGCTCCTGGTCTCCATCCTTGAAGCTGCCGGCTCCCGCTCGCTACCACCCGCACCAGCATCTGCCTCACACGCGGCTGAGCAACAGTGCAGGCACAGGAGGCGCAGACCCGCTTACCTCCCGAAGCAGACACGGTGACCGGCTGACTACCACTGCCGACGTTCTCTCCCGGTTCCTCCGTGTAGTCGAGCGCGCTGACCCGTTCTCGGAAACACCCACTCAGTGAAGCCTCCGCCAGACATCTGGAGAACGAGCCATCTGCATACAGATAAGTGCACCTGCTTCCTTGCGCCATACAAGCCCTTTGTACACCCGTACCGGCAGCACAGCTCGGCCTGACACCAGAGCTGTGGCCCTGTTACCCCACCTCACATATTTGCCTGGGATTCCTAAGGGCATACACGTGGCCACGGCTATTTTGTTACATCTGCCCTGCAGTAAAGATCTCTGCTGCTAGTCACCTGGTGAGCACCATAACTGACAGCCCAACCAGTCTTCAGGGACCTTTCATCTCAGAGCCCTTATCTTGTGGTTCAGCTACTGTTCCAGTGAACTAGTCTCCTTTGCAACCTGGCTGACCCTCCAGTTTCCAAGAGGGAGGAGAGATATAGAATAAAAAAAAAAAAAAAAAATAAATAAAAAAAAAATATATATATATATTATATATATATATATATATATATATATATCCATATTCATAAATTTACTTTACTGTCACCAGTGTCTTTAAAATTGCTGTAACTTTCTGATACAGAGATCACAGATACCCGACACATCATCTGTTTGCTGCACTCCCTAGCGCATATTGCAAGATCTAAACCCTAGGACCGTGATCCTTTCTCTTATTAGTTCCTGCAGCTCCCCTTATTGCTGGCCTTACCTTAACTCTCTCTCCGTAACCATCTGCAATATGGGGGGAACCTCCAAGAAAAACAATCCTAGATCTAAACCAACAAAACTCCCGGAGTTTTTCTCCTCCTCCTCGCAATCAACCTCGTCTATTAAGAAGACCTTACAATTCCCGCCGCCTTCATCTCCTACCTCTTCTTCGAGGGCAGATTCTGTGGATCTGGAAAATCACGACTTGCCTGACTCTCAGCCGTTGACAGTGGCTTCTCAATAGCATCTCTTTTCATCATTCTGCTCATCCCTCCAATCGGACATTAAGCAATTGATGACAGAGCTCAAACAGGATTTCATCATGCTCGCCGCTAGAACAGACCACATTGAATCTAAGATGGCGGACTTCGCTACTTCTCACAACAGTCTTATAGACACTAATTCTACTTTAGAGGAAGAGGTTGCTCGACTTTCTAACAAAGTCCTGGACCTAGAAGATAGGTCCAGGCATAACAATATACGAATCCGTGGTATTCCGGAGTCGGTCACCCCGGACCAACTTCACACATATTTAACTGAGCTTATGTCCCTAATCTTACCTAATGCTGGAAAACAAGAATTAATCATTGACATAATTCACCGGATCCCGAAGCCTAAATCTCTTCCGCAACAAGTGCCTCGGGACACCATTGCCCGTATACACTTTTATAATATCAAGGAGGAGTTTCTGAGAGCACTTCGTAAAATGGACTCTTTACCCGAAAGATTCCAGCCCATCTCCATTTTTCCTGACCTATCAGCGGCAACCATGTTGAGACGGAAAGAATTTCAGCAATTTACAAAAATCCTCAGAGAGGGTTGGGGCTTCCCCGTCAAACTTATAATCACCAAAGAAGGAACACAATTCATCTGCAATTCCCCTGAGGAGACCGGAACACTTCTCAAAACCTGGGGGTTAATTTCTGATTCTGGATCAACACCTTAGCACAACAGGCTGAACTGGATGGACGTCTCGTCTTTTTTCAGCCTTAGAAATTATGAAACTATGAAACTATGGACTCAAGCCCTGTAAGGAAGAAACAACCACGACCAGAAATGCTCACTCCCCTATAGTCAGATAAGAACTCTAGGCTTTGTTCTCGTGTAGACAACTAATTCTGGAATGTATCCTTTGATTTCATGTCATCTTTGTGGACCCTCCATGTGACATGCTCGCATGCTGTCTTGCAGATCCTCAGGCAGGACTTACCCCTCCTTGTATTCCGAAAGGAATAAATTCTTGAGCTATGCATAAGTTGCTTTTGTTAAATGTTCTTGTTGTTTTTCTTGTTTTGGCAGTATATCTCGGTTGTCTGTACTGTACTGCATTTGTGTTTCTGGGAATTGGACCTTGTCTTTGTTATAAGCTGAACTGCTCTTTTTCTTGTTTTTACAATACATTTATGCCTATCAAGCTGATGACCTACAATGTGAAGGGACTTAACTCTCCGTTCAAGCGTTCCTTGCTATGGAGAGAAATTTCTAAATCCGATTCTGATATCATATGTTTACAAGAGACCCACCTACTTGCAGCAGACGCGCATAGATTAAAGCACAAAAATTTTCCCCTAATTTTTCAAGCCCACTCTACACAAAAAAAAGCTGGGGTCGCTATAGCTATTAAACACTCTATCTCCTTCCATCTAACACAGTCTGTCGTAGACCCAGAAGGAAGATACATCATCCTTCTCTGTGAAATTGGTTTGAAACAGTATACTATAGTCAATATATATGCTCCTAATAACAAGCAAACTGCATTTTTTCGTAGGGTCCTCTCCCTCGCATGGAATATAAGGAAGGGGGCGTTGTTGATGTGTGGCGACTTTAATGCGGTTGTTGATGGTTCAATGGACAGATCTAGCCAAAGAAATAACTCCTCCTCTGATATCCACCCCATTTTACTGGAAGAGGACTTGCATGATATCTGGCGCTACTTACATACAAAGGAAAGGGATTATACCTTTTACTCTGCGGCTAGGTCTGTCCATTCCCATATTGACTTTTTTATTATTGACAAAAATGTTCTACAGCAGGTTCATTCTTAACACTCGCTGCTCCTACTTCTGGCCAGGACACTTTATTTGGCAGTTAAATAATTATCTGCTAAAAAGCCCTGATGTTTCGTATTTACACTCAAAGCTTAAAGAATAATTCTCTACGAACTCCCATTCAGTGGACTCCCCATCCACCCTCTGGTGTGCACATAAAGCATACATCAGGGGTATCTATATCCAACTTGCTAGTAGGGAAAAGGCAAAAAGACAATCTGCCCTAAATAATCTGCTATCAGAGATTAAAACCGCTGACCTAGACTTTAAACAAAACCCTTCTTTGACAAAAAAGGAACACCTAGATACCCTTAGAAACAACCTACGCCTTATGTATCTCCACCAATATGAACACAATCTGACCAAAATGATATGGCGTCTCCATTGCTATTTGCCCTGGCAATTGAGCCGTGAGCAGCTCAGATTAGAGCAAACGCCCATATTGAAGGCTTTAGGAGAGGGAGGCTGGAGGACAAAATAGCCTTATACGCTGATGATATCCTCCTTTTTTTGGCTAATACTGGCGGCTCATTGCCAGAGGCAATTAATGACATTAAAAGCTATGGTGCCTACTCTGGGTTGACAATTAATTGGGGGAAGTCTGTCATTATGCCAGTGGATGCCATGGATCAATTTACTCTCCCTGGAGATATACCACTTCTAGTGTCCCATTCTTTCCGATACCTGGGTATAAATATTTCTGTGAATTTACAGGAATTTGGGCGGTTGAATCTGGATCCATTGCTAGTTAAATTTAAAAATAAATTGGATGTCTGGCGTAAATTACCATTATCGATAGCGGGAAGATCAAATCTGGTTAAAATGATTTGGATGCCCCAGTTGTTGTACCTCCTACATAACTCTCCAATCTGGCTCCCCCAGAGATTCTTTTTTAAAGTCAATGCTATTTTCAGAGCCCTTATCTGGGGCAGGACACATGCCCGGATAAAGCTAGAAACTCTGCAATTGGCAAAGGACGAGGGAGGGTTGGCAATTCCTAATCCAGCAGTTTACTTCTTGGCAGCACAACTGCAATATATGAGAGATTGGGATGGGGAGGGGGATAAGGATTTAAACTTGAAACTATTACGCCACTATTTTAATTCTCCCAATCTTTATGGTAAACTGGAGGCAAAAACTTTTTTAGTGCACTCCAAAAAGTTTCCAACTTTATATTTGATGCATAAACTGTGGTGGAAATTACGGGTGGATTTTGGGCTTCAGGGCTGCACATCCTATACCGAGATTTGGAATACCCCCTGGTTGTCCGAACTTTTTGTGCTCCAGGGATTCGAGTCATGGGCATCTAGGGGCCTTCAATATGTCTCTCAACTGCTTACAGATCAGGGGGTGCTTAAAAGTTTTCAGCAATTGCAAATGGAATTTGCTTTACCGCATACACAGCTATACAAATACTTACAGCTTAGGCACGCTTATAATGCAGAAAAATCAGACACAATTCAATATAATGCCAAGTTTATTCCGATAGATAAGGTCAAGAACATCAAAACAACGAAGGGACTAATATCCACTTTATATAAACTTTTATTGGCAAACTTTTTTTCTAGAAACCCAATAGATTTACGTAGTAGGTGGGAAGGAGATATTGGCCCTATAGAGCCTAATATTTGGGAGGAGATACTGAGGACCATACCATTGATTTCAGTGAGTGAACAGCATCGAATCTCTCAATTATTCTTAATACATCGAGTTTACAGAACGCCTCTATTTCTGCATAAAATTGGAATTAGGGACTCTCCTCTCTGTAATAGGTGTCATGTGCACCCGGCCTCTCTGATGCACATATTCTGGCATTGCCCTAAACTAGAGCGATATTGGATTTTTGTTGTACAATTGAACCAGCGTATTTTTCAAATTACATTGGAAATGAATCCATTGGTTTTTAGTTTGGGATACGTAGGAGACTTAACTGTTTCAGAGGCTGAGAAAATCGCAATATCCAGACTTTTATTTATGGCAAGGAAATTAATAGCGACAAAGTGGCTGGATGCAGAACCTCCGTCAGCACAGGAGTTTGTTAATAAAGTGAATTGGCTGATTGCTCTGGAGAGAGGGGTGTATTATAAGAGAGGGGCCAAACTTAAGTATAATAAAATATGGGCTAAGTGGCTGGATACTTCTGGTCTTGCTGCACCAAACTTAGTTAGGCATACGGTGTTGGGAATCTCGCAGTAGAGGTTTCTGGGACTGTGTCTATGGCAGTTGTGTGGATGGAGGCTCTCCGACAGCCAGGTGCAATTTTTGTGACAAGAACTGAATGTTATTAATATTGCATTGTTATGATTGTAATGGATATTTACTATTCTGAATCTGGAGATGGATTTGGGAGGTGGGCTGGGTTGTGTTTTGGGGATAAAAGTTGAAATTTGGTTTTACAATGACATATACTGTATTCTGTTTGTACTACTTTATATCTGACCAACAAAAAGTTTATGGTTAAAAAAAAAATGAAATGGCAGTTTTATCTGCAAGGTGACAGACCGTCTAAACTCCTGGCCAGAAGAATTAAGGTACAACATGCTAAATCCCGAGTACATTATTTGAAAGGCCCTTCGGGTAATAAGATTTTAAATCCACTGGAGATTGCCCAACAGTTTGCAAACTATTATGCTAATCTATATAATCTGCAATCTAGTGAACTCTTAAAACCTCCCCTGGACTCCGAAATTAATAATTTCTTATCTTCAGTTAGCTTACCCTCCATCTCTATTCCTCAATTAGAAAGCCTCAATCTTCCTTTCTCCCAAACGGAAATCCAACATGCAATCAGGCACAGCAAAATGAACAAAGCTCCTGGACCAGACGGTCTAACGAATGAGTATCTTCATGTGTTCTCCGATATCCTTACACCCTACTTGACATCCCTGTGCAATGATATTGTTTCTTCCGGAGACCCTCATGCGGAACTCTTTTCTGCCATAATAACCACAATCCCCAAACCTGGTAAAACGCAAGATGTAGTATCTAACTATAGGCCAATTTCGCTTTTAAACTCAGATATCAAAATTTACACCAAAATTATTGCTTCACGTTTAAATAACATACTCCCGACACTTATCCATAAAGACCAAGTAGGCTTCATTAAAGGTAGGCAAGCCAGGGACGCATCTCGTCGTCTTCTCGATTTAGTTCAAATAGCTACCTCGACAAAATTAGAGGCTGTCTTTCTCTCGCTAGATGCGGAGAAAGCTTTTAATAGGGTTAATTGGCAATACATCAAATCTGTTCTTGAGAAATTTGGATTTTCTGGTCCTATATTTAAAGCCATTATGACTCTTTATACCAAACCATCTGTGAAAGTTTTTACATCAGGCTTCCTCTCACAATCTTTTCAACTACATAACGGAACCAGACAGGGATGTCCCCTCTCACCCTTAATTTTTTTGTTCTTTGTATGGAACCCCTGGTGGAATACATTAGGAGTGATTCACAAATCACCGGTTTACAAGTCAATGGGGTACATCACAAAATAAGCTTGTATGCGGACGATGTAATGCTCATGACATCTAACCCGTATACTTCGATCTCGCGTATTTTAGAAATTTTAGAAGTATTCTTGTCATTATCCTTCTACAAACTGAATAAAACAAAGTCCTCTATATTTCCAGTTACTAAACCATCTAAACAGACCCTTAGACTCAGAGACTTTGGCTTTATTTGGTCGGAATCCTCAATAAACTATCTAGGAATTATCATTACCGCCTCTCCCCATAAAACTATACAGTCTAACTATAAGGGGCCTTCACACGGCTAATTTCGGCACGGATTGGCGCCGTCCTGCACACCGGATTTGCGCTGCAGTACGGCGCCAATCCGTCACAGTAATTACGGTAATCCACCGTTCTCATCGAGAACAGTGGATTCCGTCGCTCCTACCCGCTCGGCGAATCCGCCGGGCGGGGAGAAACTGACCTGCACATTATCCAGGCGCAATACGCGCCGTGGATAATGTAAGTCTATGGGTCCGGCGGGCCGCGCCCCCGCACCTTATTCAAGCCGGAATTGCGAGCGCAATCCGGCTCGCAATTACGGCTTGAATAAGCCGTGTGAACATGGCCTAACTCTTTTCTTGAGAATATGGAAAAAGAAATCGCTCGGCTTACACTTTTTAATTTATCTTGGATTGCGAGAATCAATGTGTTTAAATTGACCCTCCTCCCCAAATTTATATACATTTGCAGAGCCATTCCCTACTTAATTCCCTCACAATTATTACATAAATTCCAAAAATTAACCTCATCCTTCATCTGGAAGAAGGGCAAAGCTAGGATCAACAAAACTTTGCTTTATTATAGGCAAAATGAAGGTGGTCTATCTGTTCCGAATTTTCTCCACTATAATGTAGCAATCCTTTTAGATCAAGCCTTTTTTCTTTGGCATTATTCGGATACCACCACTTGGAATCTTCTTCCTGTACGCCCTGCTTAGTAGGCCACCACCTCAGAACTTCATTGCTGGGAGCCCCCTTAACCTTTGCCTCACTTAGATCAATTTCTGATCTTTTTAAGGTTTGGTCTTCCTATGTGATGCCTCGCAAATGGATTCATATTACAAAAGAGAACACTCCGATCGCCTCCCTAAAGTGTTGGAATGAGCTTCTAGCTTTTGAATCGTGGCAGTTGTTTAACCTAAATGCGGTTGATCAGCTATATCACGGCCCCTCTTTGCGCGACTTCGCACGGTTATCTTGTATATACTCCCTACCTAATTCTAATTTTTTTCAATACCTACAAATCAGACATCTCCTGCAAAACGTTTGTTGGCCATCCCCCCTGCACAATATTCGGATTTTCTAAACTTCCTCCTCAACAAGAAAGGTTTTGAAAAAGGTCTTACATTAACGTACAATATGCTGAATGCCAACACTAATAATATCAAATTTCCTACTATGATTAAGTGGGAAAAAGAATTGGGGAAACAGTTCCCGATTGATAGCTGGACTAAAGCCACATCCACTGCCTCGAAACTTTCTAAATGTATTAACCACAGGGAGACCATGTTTAAAATTCATCTTAGATGGTACCTCCCGCCAACGCGTGTAGCACACGTTTTTGAATGCCTCCGACGCCTGCTGGAAACAGTGCGGACAACAGGGCTCCATGTTACACGTTTGGTGGGGCTGCCCCTCTCTCAAAGTCTTTTGGTCTGAAGTCTCTGCCCTTTTCTTCGAAGTCACTAATTTTAGATGTAATCTTACTCCAGAACTAGCAGTCCTTGACATTGGTATACAAGACGTCCCAGTTTCCTTTCGTACGATCTTATTTCACATATTAATTGCTGCTAGGACATCTATAGCCTTTCATTGGAAAGAACCTATTGTTCCTTCTATTTCTGAAGTTATTCGGCAAATTAATTACAATTGCATGTGCGAGTTAAGGGTAGCAGATTCCTCCTCCAATTGTAACAAGAAAGCCCACAGGTGGTCTGACTGGATTCACTCCAAATACTATGACCCGGGTATAATCTAATGTTTTACATATCTGGATATTATTAGCCTAATAGAATATTGTGTATGAGTCCCTTCGATTGACTTTATTGTTGTGTATCCGATTCTTAGTAACTTGATATTCCTGTTTAGATCCTAATGGTTATTTCTCTTTCTTGGTTTTGCTGCCGTCATTTTATGTTTATACTTGTTCTGATTGTATCAGCTCACACAGCTCTCAATAAAATTTGTTTAAAGAAATAAGGTCTCAAAGTAATGTATTAGTGAAACAAGGTAGTGCTGAATTGTGATTGGTTTTAACAGGTTATTTTTAAGGAAACCCCAGGTGTGTGGGAGGGCCGTGACGAAGAACCTTTCGGGGTTGGAAACGCGTTGCCCATCAGCACGCACCATGTGTGGGTCTGTCTTTTTTATTCAATAAAATACCCGTTTACTTAGCGCTGGATACTGCAGTCTATTTTCATGGACTAATTTTTGTTGTTTCAATGTCAGTTTCTACGGGATGTACAGAAATATATATAATAAATATATAAAATATATATATTATCCTACACCATGGCCCAAGGCTAAAACATCTGTGAGACACCTGTGGGGTCAATATACTCACTACACCCCTGGATATATTCCTGAAGTGGTATAGTTTCCTAATTGAGTTCTATGTAGGGGTGCTTATTAAGTTTAAGCACCTTAGTGAGTCTGCACACCTGTAATTCCGCATGAAGAAAATCCTACTGAAACTGAGGCCCCAAAGTCCAGTAGGTGCTTCTCCTACTTTGAGACTTGTGGTTGAGTCAAATAGCGCAATAGGGCCACTTATTGGCTCACTCTAAAAACAGCAGAATCAGAAGAAATAATATTAATTAGCATTCCTCTGTTCATATTTACTGTGATCAAGTAAAAAAAAATATTCAAATTGAATAGCTGCAAAACCCCCCCCAAACATTACATTTTGAAATTTCCCCTCCTATTTGCTTTAATTTCTGTGAAACACCTAAAGGGTTAATAAACTTTCTAAGTATTGTTTTAAATAACTTGAGGAGTGCAGTTTCTTAAATGGAGTTATTTATGAGGGTGTCTAACATGCAGGCCCCACAAAGTGACGTCACAGCTGGACCCTGAAAAAAATCTGTGTTGCAAATTTTCTTGAAAATATTAGAATTTGCTACTAAATTTAATAGCTCCCTAATGTCTTAAAAGATAAAAGGATGTTTAAAAATTGATGCCAAGATAAAGTAGACATATGGTAGATGTTCCTCATTTACTATTTTGTTTGGTATGACTATCTGTTTTACAAGCAGAATTTTTTAAACTTTGAAAATGGCAAAAATATTTGGTAAAATGTTGAGGTTTTTCACAAATGAACAAGGATTTGTGTAGACCAAAATGAATAGCTAACTTAAAACACAAAGTTTCATGAGAAAATCTCGAAATTACATGAACAGGTAAAATCATTGAAAAGTTATTCACAGATAAAGTAACATGTCACATTTCAAAAATAGGGCTTGATCCTTAAGTCTAAAAAGGTTTAGACCTTAAAGAGTACCTATCACCTCTACACAAACTCACAAAAATTGATAGTAGATGAAATTATAAGACTTTTCTCTAACATGTCTAAAATGTGATTGGCAAACTGGAGGATTTACCTCAGTATTACAGGAAAACTGGTTTTAATTTCACTTTGTCAGTCAGAGATCATAATCTGAGTGGATGAAAAAAAACTGCTGCTCTGCCTACAGCAACAGCACCCAGATTTGCCTAACTGGATCAGTGCCTAATGGGAAAAATAGCGCTATTAGGTACGGCAGCAGTTTCTTTGTATCCATTAATTTTACTTGCCTTGATTATTTTATGAGCCTGGGATCAGCTGCATCCGCCGAAAGGAATGGATTGAGGATTTGAATACATTCGATAGGGTAGTTGTGCCGCCTTATGCACAATGGAGCAAGGCGAGTTTGTAATATTATAGTTACTCCCTTAAAGGGGTTTTATCGGATGAAGTGTTCGTGCTCTTCAGCTAATTCTATGAGACTGAATTTGAAATCCAGGGGCAAGTCTCTTCTCTCAGCAGGCGTGTCTCTCCTGTCAGGAGGTGTGTGTCTCCTCACTGAAGAGCTGTGACATAATCATTCTGTATTTTCAGTAGAAGGGGAAGGTTGTCTGGACAGAACAGATCTGCAGCCTCCTGCAGTGTTCTCGTGTCTGCAGAGCCTTCATCTCCAGGCTCCACAAGCTCCTTGCTGTGCTATAACCAGTTATACACACAGCCTGAACTGATGAAACACATGTGGGGAATGCAGACTGCCCTCCTCCATCTCTGTTATTAGGCAGGAGACTGTGTGACTGTGTTATATGGAGGGAACACAGGACATAAGACTGTGTTATATGAGGGGATCTATGAGTTAAACAGTCAGTAATTAGATCATTCACCTTAGAGCTGGGAGATGAGTATACAGCCAGCAGCCCTCTCACATAGCTGGTTTTACTTTCGGTTTTAACAGCTCAGAGGGGAGTAAACACAGAGTGTGCAGGCAGCCAATCACAGCTCAGGGGGCGTGTCTGGGGCATTTCCTGTCTGGGGGCGTATCCCAACAGGCTGAATGAAATGTCAGTCAGCCAATCACAGTGCAGGGGACGTGCCCAGGGCGGAATCCATCCGGGGGCGTGTCCCGACTAGCCAATCACAGAAAAGGGGGCGTGTCCCGACTAGCAGCAGCAGAAATAGAAAACAGATGCACAGAAAAGCTCATATCTACTATACTAAGTGACTTAGGTAATGCAACCCAATTACAAAAGTGCTTATTTTTACTGTCCCCATAATCTGAGATATGATCTTTGTAGCGAGAAAACCCCTTTAAGCTCGTTTTTTCAACTTTAGTTTACTAGGAAGCGAGTTGTTTTCATTATATTATTAGAGATCATTACCTAGTAGGATTCCTTCTGTGGGAGATACCTACTGTGTACGGGGAACTGAGGGCATAGCTGCTTGTACCCAGTTAATCGGAGTCTCACTATACATATACTGCAGGCACAGCACAGTAAGGGAATAGTGTGACAGGGTTTACCTGTTGTTTCAGCCTCCTCATCCATAGCACGCAGGCATCTATATTACGATGCTGCTAGCGTACACATGATGTAGACTTCCAGGCTCCACCTTTCATAGTGGACTCTTCCAGCTCAGAAACAGCTTGTTTCACAGAGTTGTCAACATAGTTATCCATAAAACTGTCAGGTGCCAACTTGGCCCAAATTCAGTCCTGTCTTAAGAGCCAGTGCTTTTAAAAAACTGAATTACAGGTGAAATGCTTTGATTTTCCTAATGAAGCATATTTAAGGAAGTGTTCATATTTTAGCATCCTGTTACTTCATGAAGTTTCCCTGGAGGATAAGCTGTACAGTTATGCAAATCAAAGAAGTAGCAGGTGTCCCTGAGATCTGCAAATGATCAAATGTTTAAGCACCTTGCTCCAAACTGTGGCATGTAGGAGTAAAGGAGCAAAACAATATTGAAAGTAACGTTTTTTTAGCCATCAATCAGATAAAAGTGGTGTGGAATAATCATGCAATGCCTCCTGTTTCTCAGCGTGTTTATTATACCCACTTGTTGCAAACTGAGTGGTACAGACTGATTTAACTGATAGATCTTGGTTTATCAGAGATTGCTAGATGC
Organism: Phyllomedusa bahiana; assembly: GCA_025379985.1. Lineage (NCBI taxonomy): Eukaryota > Metazoa > Chordata > Amphibia > Anura > Hylidae > Phyllomedusa > Phyllomedusa bahiana. The sequence goes on from JAODAL010004093.1 coordinate 25,672, forward strand.
CTAGCACTTTTCCCTGCAGGAGTTGTTCAGATGCAAACATTAAAAGACTGGTGCATAGTGATACATTATATTCAGCATGTGAAATTGGATGTCACATTCCAAGCATACATTGGTAAACTATCTCAACACAAACCATTGCTCAGCATCGCTTCAGCAATGAGTCCCGCTTTTTTCTGAATTGCTATGTTAACCAGAGATTTGTCTGAAGACCATGTGGGCAATACCATGAAGAGGCTGTCAAATGGAAACATTGCACTGATCCTACTCCCAGGATTATGCTGTGGGGTGGCATCATATACAGTAGCCAGGCCCCTGTAGTCTTAATTTCATGTGTATTAACAGCTTGGTGTTACATTGAACCACACGACCATGTATCTAAGGTGTCAAAGGAGGTGTTTTTCAAAAACACAACGCTAGGCCACATGTTGCTCATGCTACTATAAGGAACCTGTGTAGTTTAAAACACGCTACCATGGCTGGCAGCATCTGTGCACATCTGGGATATCACTGCTTGGCAAATGCAATGAGAGCTGCTAGCAGCCAAATTTTAATGGTTTGCAAGTGCATTCAGGGTGGCATAAGATTCTTTACACAATTAATAACCTCGATGATACATGCATTGACATGCTATTTCTCCAAAAATTTACAATTTTGGTACTGCTTTTAAAAAATATCATGCTCTTCACCATGTGAGATAAATAATGTGAAAACTTTGTAGTTTGGGTCATTATGGCTGAAGTGATAGTAATTATGTATAGGATTTTGTTTTTTATGTCTTTCCTAAACTTTTTTTTTACTTTTATTTTTTATTCCCTTTAGGGGATTTAAACATGCAATCAATTGATTGTTGATATAATGCACCACATTACTTATGTAGTGCATTATATTACTCATCATCCTACTGGACCCTACCTCTGGCAGGGCCTAAAAAGCACACACATTAGTCAGACCTGGAAGCCTTCATTAGGTGCCTAGCTACATGTCAACCCATCAAACATCACATGGGATGCCAATGGGGTGAAGAAGGGAACCAACTCCATCTAAAACCACTTACATGCAATGGTCACTATTCACTGCGGCATATAAGGGGTTAAACAGCTCGGATTTCAGGTATGTCCACTCCTCGCCATTAGAGCATTGTCCTGGGTGTCAGACACCTGAGCCCCTGCTTCCTCTAGCACAGGACACTGATTCCCGCTCATTTTTGCCCCACTGACAAAAGATGTATTGCAGTCCTTGAGAAGTTAAGAAATAAAGCAAGAAAAAAAAAAAAACAAACAACAACAGTACTTACATAAAAGGGTACTTGCAATCTCATTTTGTTGAAAGATACCACCGAAAAATAAGCTAATCTCCAGGTGTCCTGATGCAAGGGCTAAATTCTTCAAAGGAACAAGGGTACAGAGCATAAACAAGCCAGGTACTGCAAAAAAACAGACTCTCTTTTAGCAGCAAGGCAAAAAAATTACTCACATGTGTCCCGGCTGCAGCTCTCCTCCTTAATAAAGTTTCATGCACCTGTTCCATCAATTTCAAAGCGTCCAGGCTTGCCTACATATGCTGGTCACATATCCACGACCAAGGACCTCAGCATAAGAAAAAATAATTGAAGGAAAAATCCCACTGACGTAATCCAGCTTGGGTGCAAAACAGACGTTTTTTTATTTCACAAAAGGTATGAAGGATAAAAACATGTTGTTAGCGGGCGATGCTAACGCGTTTCGGGCACACAATGCATGCTGTGAGGAAGGACAACGCATTGTGTGCCCGAAACGCATTAGCATCTCCCGCTAACAACATGTGAAATAAAAGAACATCTGTTTTGCACCCAAGCTGGATTACATCAGAGGCATTTTACTTCAATCATTTTTTCTCTTTTAGCAGGCCAGTTCATTGAGGTCCTGAACAAGGATCTTACCTCTGATGCCTTAACAGGGCACATTTGTTAAACTAAAGCTGGATCACCGCATAATTTTATATGGCCTGCAAAAGCTCAGGTACAGTGAACAGTGATGGACAAGGTCCAAATGCAGAAAGACAGTTTCTCTGGAGGACGTGGTCAGCACTTGGCAGAGGTGGTGGGTGCAATTTTCAATTTGGGGCTCTGGTGGGTATCTCCACACTGCTCTTGTAAGGGACGCCCTAATCTGTCCCTGGTTTGCCCTGCCTAGGCAGAGCACCTGTCCCGAGAAGGGCAACCCCACACTCTAACCTCTTCATGAAATATACCCCAGTAAATGGGTGACAACAGACAGAAGATAAACGGGAAATAGATGAAAACAGACAACAGAGAGTAGTAAGATGGGCCGGGGTCAAACCAGTATCACAGTACCAAAGGACAAGATGAGAGAGTAACAGGAAGACCAGCCAAAATCTAGAGAACCAGCGAATCAACACAGCAGAGCAGAAACCAACAGGTAGGACACAAGAAGCAATAACCAGCAGGGCCAGGCCCACAGGAAGCAGTTTAAATAATCCGCCCCATCCAGGGATTAGGTCAAGTGCTTAATCCATCAAGCACCAAGATACACCCTGGCTGAGGCTGCAACAAAATCCTTATAGGGTCAGTAGCGCAGTCCTGACAGTACCCACCGTTTTACGATGGGCCACTGGACCCTTAGATCCTGGACCCGCTTCTGAGGAAATTCTTTGTGAAATTCCTTCACTAACCATTCTCCATGGATCGAGGAGGCTCGCTGCCATGTTTGCTTCTCTGGACCATATCCTCTCCAATGAACAATATATTGTAAAGCATTTCTGACTCTTCGGGAGTCCACTGTATGCTCCACTTCAAAGTCTAGATCCCTATCTACCTGAATAGGCAGGAGAGGTTCCTTACGCAGACCGATAGGAGGTACGTACTTTTTTAGCAGTGATTTGTGGAAGACGTTATGGATCTGGAAAGTCGGCGAGAGACGAAGACGAAAAGTGACTGGATTGATGACCTGTAGAATGGAGTAGGGATCAATATATTTTGGAGCCAACTTCTGGGAGGGAGCTTTAAAGGGCTTTTCTCATCACAAGCTTTCGCAGACTTGAGCAGTTTCTGTCTCTTACAGCTTCAAATCCCGGGACGGGGTCTCTGCTCCCAGAAGGTGTCTTCCATAACTGAAGACTGGTGACATCACCACTCTGTGTGAGCAGTGGAAGGGAGAGGATGTCACAGCTCTGCAGAGATCGCCTGCAGTGGTCAGTTCTCAGGCCTGCAGAGCCATCACCTCCCTCCACAAGCTCCTTGTTACCAAAACACCTGCAGAAAGGAACAGACTGTATAATGCTGTGTTAGATGGGGGGAGAGTGAATATAGCAGTAATTGCCCAGATCCTTCACATAGAGCTATCACTTGGAGATGAACATAGAGAGGAGCTCAAAAAGCCTTTATTATACAGACACAGACATCAGCCATCACAGAAAGCTGAGACAGCTAGTTTCACTTTTATTTTCCACAGCTTAGAGGGGAGTAAGCACAAAGTGCAGACAGCCAATCCCAGCAAAGGGGGCGTGTCCCAACAAGGCTGAACTAAAAACCAGTCAGTCAATCACAGCAAAGGGGGCATGGCCTGACCTCAGGCTGCTGATTTAGCTCTAGACACACACAGATTAGCTCATAGATGCCATACTAAATGATTTAGGTAATGCAAACTACTGTCCCCATCATTACAAATATGATCTTTGTAGCGAGAAAACCCCTTTAAGTCTCATTTTTGGTGGCCAAACTTTATCCTCTACAGCAAACCCAGGCCCTGCAGTGCGTCTCTTATCAGCGTTCCTTTTATATATGGACTGGGATTTCCACAGGTTCAACTGAACCTGGGCCCAGACTATACACAGTTTTTCTGATTCAATCTATACCTTGGGGTTATCAGAGGTGGATGAAGAGAGAGAACCAAAGCTTGGATGAAAGCCGTAATTACAAAAAAAGGCGTAGTATTGACAGTTATTGATGGCGAACTCTGCCAATTAATCTAGTCCTTTTCTCGAACCTTTTTCTAAAATATACCCTAGTAAACGGGTGCCAACAGACAGACGATAAAGGCAAACGGGAAACAGGCAAAAACAGACAACAAATAGAGAGTAGTCAGACAGTTCGGGGTCAAACCAAAAGTATGCAAAGTACTGAAGGACAGGAGAGTAACCAGGAAGACAAGCCAAAATCCAGAGAACCAGCGAAATGACACAGCAGAGCAAAAAACAACAGCTAGGACACAAGAAGCAATCACCAGCAGGGCCAGGCCAACAGGAAGAGGTTTAAATACCCTGCCCCAGCTCAAGTGCTTAACCCATCAAGCACCAAGATGCACCCTGGCTGAGGCTGCATCCTTAAAAGACCAGTAGCGCAGTCCTGAAAGCTCTGTTCAGCAACTCGCAGGTAGTGGCACTGCTTTAACAGACTTACACAGGCATCCCAGCAACCATAATGCTGATGTGGGTGTTGGTGAAAATGAGTTTGATATCCCTGTAATAGGGTGTATGAAATGTTGGTTCTACACCGCAAAACAGCTGTAAAACTTTAATGTTTGAGAGCTCAAAGAAAACACTATGGAGAAATTTATCATGTGACGCATGCATAAAAAAGCTACACATTTTTGTGCAAGGCTCATTTGCCTGAAAATTTACGACTTACCACGATCTTATTCACCGAGCTTACCACGTTTCAGAAAACTGGGTGGCACTTAAAGGGGTGTGGCCTCACACAGGCCACATTTATTTTAATTTATGTCAGAACATGATTTAAATAATAGCTAAAATTTACACCCAGTAAGATGTGACATTAATTTCTTTTTCAGACACAGAAGCCTTAATATATTTGGTGTATCTCACTCTGTCACTCTTTTCATTAAGACCAGCATATTTAATGCCAGTCTTAAGAAATTTTCTTTTGATTTTAGGATTTTTTTTAAGAAAATACAAATAGTGACTTGGAGATTTAAAGAAATTAAAAATAAAAAAAATCACAAATTCTAAAAAAAATGTTTAACATAAAAACATTATTTGAACAGTTGGTCATTTTCTGACTACACATTCCTTTAACATTTATGGGTGTAACAGAAGGTAGTTTGTATGTCATTAAACAAATCAAAGTCTTAAATTTGTTGGCAGATCAGTGACCATGTATAGGGATGTGTAAAAGCATCAGAAAATTTGTGATTTACTTTTGATTGAAGCCATCATGTTTGCTACTAAATATACTGTACATTTTAGGATAATGTGCAGAACCCATCAAGCAAACTTCTGCGAAGATCATAATATACTTGTAATGCAAAAAAGCTTCAAGTGTACTCACAATGGACTGGCCATGCAAAAGCTCAGACCTTAACCATATTAAATGTATTTGCTATTACTTCGATGCGCGCTTTGGATTAAATGGGTCAAAAAAGCTAGATTTAGCAAAACTGGTGTAAGTTCTAATATGTATGAAGACAGCTCAAACAGCAATATATTTTAATATGCCTGATCCTATTTTCGGCCCAAGATCCTCAATAAAAAAAAAAAACATGAATGCACCACCAAGCATCTCTACCATTTGCATTTTGACAGTGGAAAAATACAAAAGTACAAAAAGTACTTAAAATTACCTTTGATTTATTCTGATTTTTTATCTTCAGTTAGTAAAACAAATTTTATACATATGTACAAATTTAGATATAAAAATAGACAACACATTGTAAATAAGGGAAGAAAAATAACTTTTCATCAGTTTCCTGCTATTCTATGTACTGTAATATTTACACACTAATGATTATGCTGCAAAACTGACCTAAATGTAAGAGTGCAAATCATTGCAGGGTTCATCTTTTTTACCCCTTTTTGCAAGCCCTTTGTGTGGCATGGTGACTTTAAGTCTTAAACAGGCTGATCTACAAATTATTTCTGCTTATATAACACTTCTAAAAAGGAGTGTATATCTTAAAAGGAGGTAGTAGTAAACATCGCCAATGGCTCCATGCAGACAACTGCATTCGGCTGACAGCGTTCCTTTATGTACAATTGTTTTATGTCCTTTATTGGAAAGCATATAGCCTTACTGTGAGATGACTGATGTTCCTAATAATCATTCTTCCAGAAGATTATTTTTTTTACTCCAACTTCCAGAAGCTAGTGGCACTTATTTAATCTGTAGGTTAATATAGTAAAATGAAGCAAAAGGGGTTAAAGGTGCAGAGTGTTTTTTTCTATATCCACCATTTCTTGCAGAGCAGTGAAGAATTAGAATCAAGAACCAAAATAAGGTTATAATAGCTGGGTACTGCATTTTACACACAAATTAAAATAAATTATTCTGGGGCATTCTGACTGACATAAGTACTATATTGTTATGAGTAAACTCTGTAAACTTTTACCAAAGGAGTAAGATAAAGGAGTTTTCATTACAGCAAGCTTAGAGACCGAGGTGAATCTTGCAGTTGTGCCACACATTGTTATGATGTATTTTATGGTGCTCTTCTTTAAATCTTTGGCTGCATATGACCTTGATAAATAGAAGCTTCATATTACAAACCCCCCTGCGTTTCCAGTAGTTTTACTGTGTCTTCTTGACGAAGTATCTTGCACCGTGCTAATAGGATTACTGATTTTTGAAGTACCAGGGACACTGCTTCCTTTGCTCAGGGGGGAATTAACTGGGGTTGAAGAGTTTACATGGCTAAAATCTGAAACTCCATAAGTTCGTAATAGAGGTGTTTGAAGGGTGCTGTTCGGTGGGAGACCTGCAGAAAAATTATAATGGCAATAAAAAAAAATTGTTAGTGATTTTAAAAATATATGATACAATTTTCAATATTCTTTGTTTAATACGTTGTTCTATGAAGTGGCAGCATATTACACCAACATATGCTGTTTGGATGATAGGCATGCTGGAAGAATACAGTGGCCTCATAACTTTAAGTCCAGTGTAATCTTGCGGCAAAAAAAGCCAAACAACACAATTAATTACAACTTGTAGCAGCAATATGCTGTCCTTACATTGTCCACAATATTAACCCCTTCCTGATCATAATAATATGGCTCTTTGGTTTTTTTCCTCCTCTCTTTTCAAGAGCCATAATGTTTTTATTATTCCATCTACATGGACATATGAGGGCTTTTAATTTGCAGGACAAGATGTTCTTTCTAATGGTGTCATTGACCGCTCCATAGAATTTACTGGAAAACCAGAAAAAAAATTTAAGTTGAGTGAAATGTGAGAAAAAAACATACTTGCGACATGTTTGCAGGGGTTTGTTTTATGGCATTCACTCTTCAGAGTAGAGATGGGCGAATTGATTCTAACGAAGTGGACCTCGTTTAGAATTATAGGAAAACTTCGGTTCTGAACGAAGTCGAAGTTTGGGGTAATTCGCGGGAACGAAGCGTGTTTTTGATTGATAGAATGGCCGTAAGCACACGGCGTTACATGAGGCAAAGAAGTCTGGGAGGAAAAAAGGAGGACCCTCAATGATATATGCAGAGATGAAGTCAATCAGAGACCGGCGGGATTCTGTGACGTCACCGCACTATATAAGTCCGCACGCGACGCTTGCTCTTCACACTGCTCTGTCTGTACTGTGCTGTGTAGCTGTAGCTTTCCTGTAGCATAATTTATATCCGAAGGTTAATTAAGAGTGTTTCTGCTTTTGTAGTCAGTAAAAGAAACGGTGTTTTTCAACGCCAAAGGCGAAATTTTTCCTGGTGATTAATATAGCATAATTTATATCCGAAGGTTTATTAAGCGTGTTTCTGCTTTTTTAGTCAGTAAAATACACGCCGTTTTAACATGCCACATACCAGTTAATTTTTGGCTGCTCATTTCTTTTGCGCAATTTATATCCAAGGGTTAATTAAGCGTGTTTGTGCTATTGTAGTCAGTAAAATAAACTGTGTTTTTCAACGGCAAAGAAGAAATTTTTCCTGTAGCATAATTTATATACAAAGGTTTATTAAGCGTGTTTATACTTTTGTAGTCAGTAAAATACACAGCGTTTTAACACGCCACATACCAGTTAATTTTTGCTGCTCATTTCTTTTGCGCAATTTATATCCAAGGGTTACCCAAGCCTGTTAGTGGGTTCATTTGGAGTCAAATACAGGGTATTTATCATATACAGATATCTTCATTAAACAGAGTCTGTAAATTTTTGAACAAACAGTATGTCAGACAGAGAGGTGGCAGGCTCTTCACATGCGAGTGGCACAAACATTCCTGGAGCAGGCACGGGTCGCTGCACAGTAAGGGGACGTCGCAGCAGGGGTCACTCGGTTAGGCCAGAACTGCCGGTGTCATCTAGCAGTCGTGTGTTGACCAGCAACCCAAGGGTTCTTGATTGGTCTCCCAGGTGACATGTGACAACCCCAGCCAAGAGTCGGTGGGAACGTCAGACACAACCCTTAGTTGGCATGGCCCGGGAGCGGGTTAGCGGCCTCACCTGTCCTCAACCCGCCTCTGTGCCATCAGCTTCCCTCAGCCATAGATCTATGTGGTCTGGGCTCAGCGCCACTATACAGTGAGGATGAACAATTTGAGGAGGACAGTCAGCAGCTACTTGGCAGCGAAGAAATGGGGCCAATATCCCCGGATTCTTGCAGTAGGTGGCAAAGTATAGATGTGGAGAGTGGCATGGGAGGTCATGTTGTGAGGTGTAAGCCTCTGCATACCAAGACCGTTGAGGAGGACAGCAGTGAAGATCAAACAATAATCGATGATGATGTAGCCGACCGCACTTGGGAGCCGGGTGAAGCAAGGGCTTCATCATCGTCAGGAGAAGAGGGCATCAGCTTACGTGTCAGGCAGCGGCGCAGCCAGCAAGTGGGTAGTGTGGACGTGAGTCAGCAGGGTAGCAGCAGTGCGAGGTCAGGAGCCAAAGGGCCACGGGGTAGAAAACCCGCTTCGCAGGTCCAAGAAAGTAGCGGCACAGGGGCTCAGCGAGGCAGCGGCGGTAGTAGTCACTCAGTGAGGAGCGTTGGCGGTAAAATCAGCTACTCGGCGGTGTGGCACTTTTTTGCTAAGACACCGGAGGAGCGAATATGGGTATATGTAGAATCTGTGGGCAGAAAGTGAAGCGTAGCCAGGGAGCCAACGTTGGCACCACGGCCCTGCGTCAACACATGCAGTGTCACCATCCGGTGGTCTGGGAGAAACGTGGCTCAGATGTGGTGGTCCATCCTGCCGCAGCAACAGCAGCAGCCCCCAGGGGCACGCAATCCAGTGCAGCCAGTCCCGGCTCCACCACCTCTGCAGAAGGGAGCTGTTTTTCTTTGCCATCATCTCCCGGTCCAGATGCTCCTGCTCCTCGCTATTCATGGTGCCAGCAGTCGTTCAACGAGGCTATTGAAAAGAGACAACAGTATGCATCCAACCATCCTAAGGTGCAGAAGCTGACCGTGCTCCTGTCAAAGTTGTTGGTACTGCAGTCCCTCCCTTTCCAAATGGTGGACTCTGTACCGTTCAGAGAATTAATAGCCTGTGCCGAGACGAGACGAGAGTTCCAAGCCGTAATTTATTTTCCAAAAAGGCAGTACCAGCCCTTCACAAATATGTAGAACAGAAGGTGGACCAGTCCTTGAGCTTATCGGTTTGTTCCAAGTTGCACGGCAGCGCGGATGTCTGGAGCTGTAACTACGGTCAGGGCCAGTACATGTCCTTTACGGCCCACTGGGTGAATGTGCTTCCTGCCCAGCCACACCAACAACTTGGACAGGAGACGCCGCTTTCTCTTCCACATTGTCAAACTGCTGCTCCTGTGCCAATGTCCACCACCTCCTTCTCCACCACCACCACCATCTCAGCCTCCACAAGTGCTGTTCCATCATAGCACATGTGTAGGGCACAGCGGTGTCACGCAGTTCCAAACCTGACTTGCCCCGGCAAGCGAAGTCACACAGGGGAGGAACTGCTCCGCGTCATGCAGCAAGAAATCGATGTGTGGCTTTCTCCGCGCCAACTGCAAATCGGAACCATGGTGACGGACAATGGGAGGAACATGATGTCCGCGCTGCACCGAGGAGGGATGGTCCATGCACGTGTCCAATCTGGTTGTGAAAAGGTTCCTGAAGTCTTCTACCGATCTTCAGAGCATGCTGAAAATGGCCAGGAAACTGTGCATGCACTTCATCCATTCCTACAAAGCCTGGGACACCCTCCTCGAGTTGCAGCGGCAGAACGGCCTTCCCCAATACATGCTGATATGCGATGTTTCCACCCGTTGGAATTCCAGCCTGCACATGTTGGACCGATTGTATGAACAGAGAAAGGGCATTAACAATATTTTGATGATCCAGGTGGACAGGAGTACTCCCCTGTGTAACTTTGATGTCAGCCAGTGGCAGCTCATGCGTGACACCTGTCGTTTGCTGAAGCCATTTGAGGAGGCCACGTTATTTGTCAGTCGCCAGGACTACGGGATGAATACGGTCATTCCACTGCTTCATGTCCTGGAACAGATGCTGAAAAATCTGTTTGGGCAGGGGACTGGAGACGTGGCGACTACATCTCGTGGCCACATGAGTCCGGTGGGGACTGAACTGGAGGCGGAGGACATTGGAGCACAAGCATTGTCTGGTGAAATGAGTGGTTTTTCTACCCAGGTGACAGGAGCGGAGCAGCAGGAGCAGCTGGAGATGAGGAAGACTAGGCAGATGACCCGCAAGTACCATTGCAGTATACAGTGGAGATGGAGGCAGGGAGTCCCTCAGAGTCACTTGTGCAGATGGCCCGCAGCACGCTGATTTGCTTGGCTAGTGATAGCCGAATAGTCAGCATCCGGCAGAGGGATGACTTCTGGCTCTCCACCCTATTGGACCCTCGCTACCGGTCCAAAATGGGAGCCTTTTTCCCAGCTGCTGAGAGGGAGGACAAACTCAAATACTATAGAGAAATCCTCCGTAGTCAGTTGGCCGCTGCCTATGTGCGGCATCGTCCCTCCTCTGACAGGTCTGACTGGGGGGTTCCTCAGCGCTCACGTACTACTGCCACGGCTGCTGTGGCTAGGTGGGGGGGGTAGGAGCAGTACCAGCTCCATCAGCAGCAACCTGAGTCTGGAGTCGCTGATGAGCAGCTTCCTTCACCCGCCTAGTGAGGAGGGCACTCGCCAGCAGCAGCAGGACCTGGAGCAGACCATGAACCAACAGGTGGTGGCCTACTTGGACAGAACTCTGCCACCCCAGTTAGAAGATCTGCTGGACTACTGGGCAGCCAAACTGGATGTGTGACCGCAACTTGCCGAGTTTGCAGTGCAGAATCTGTCCTGCCCGGCCAGTAGTGTGGCATCAGAGCGGGTGTTCAGTGCGGCGGGGGCCATCTTTACCCCAAGGAGAACCCGCTTGTCCACCAGAAATGTGGAACGACTGACCTTTGTCAAGATGAATCAGGCGTGGATTGGCCAGGATTTCCACACACCAATGCCTTAGGCGTCAGATTACATCAGCCATGACGCCTCACCAAAACTTTGAGAAATGAGTCTGGGTTCAAACTACCTGCCTCAGCCACTATTCTGATGCCGCCACCCGCCTGATGCCACACATCTGCTGCCAGTTTCTCCATCTGCCTACCACCATCTTTACCAGGGACTGGTATTGCCACCCACCTCCACACTGTGTCATTGTGCCACTCTGTGGCCTACTCCTGTTTTTGCCACCTCCAGAATTTGTCATTGTGCTACTGTCTGACCTCATGTTGCTGCTGTGGCTGCTGCCTTGACCTACACACTGTGTCACTGTGCCACTCTCTGACCTCATGCTGCTGCTGTTGCTCCTGCCGTCACCTCCACACTGTGTCATTGTGCCACTTTGTGGGCTCCTGATGTTGCTGCCACCTCCAGAAATTGTCATTGTGCCACTCTGTGGCCTAGTCATGCTGCTGCCAAGTGACCGCTGTCTCACTGGAACACCCTGTGGTTTCCTAATGCTGTTTTCACCCTCACCACTCTATGACGTTGCCATTATGTTTAGTTTTCCCCTTCTTTTCACCTGTCAGAGGAATGAGAAGGATCAGGATTGTCTAGCCAAAGGCAGGAGTGGATACAGAACACAGAAGACATGTAAATATCCCATGTACTGGTCATCTCTGTTTTGGATCAACTCCTGTTTGTTTTTGGCCTTAGCAATACTGATAGATTATTGACGGATGAAAGGAACGGCAAAATTATCAGAGACGTCAATGCACAATGACTGCCGACACCCTCTTCACTCATTCGGGGGGGCCTCTGCATGTATCAGCGTTTAACAGAACAGGTTCTGTCATATTCTGTGACAGTTTAAAGCTCTGGCCTCATAGCGTGACCCCTGCTGTGATGTCCCCTTATTGTGCTGAGACCTGTGCCGGCTCCAGTAACCTACTACTGTGTTCTTTGACGCTATCGTAGGATCTGTGCCCTCAGCTTGTTTTTTTCCAGCTGGCGCTGCCGTGACTTTATCAGGCTGCATTCCCACTTCAGTTTTTTTGGTCAGTTTTGCCCTCTTAAGTGCCCAGGGACTTTTAGAGTGAAACGATCCTAATAGCGGCGGCAGTCCTGTGCATGTCATACTAAAACACAGCATTGTATGAACACCAAACCAAGCTCCCTTTGCATATTTAAGCATGTCACACTGTTCTACAGCACCCTACAGGCTCTCTGCAGCCAGGAAATAGCTTTTTTTAACGCTATTCGTCCCAAAGTAATTTTGGATTTTGTCAGAAAATTCTGTGAAGTCGGCGAACCGAATTTTTGAGAAATTCGCCCATCTCTAATGTAGAGGGTTTTTTTTGTTTTAGAACTGTAAAACAAATTGCAAGCAAATTCTATATATTAAATTTGTGCAGTTTCTTCAACATGGACCTGATTGTATCTTGTGTGAGCTCAAGTGTACATTTTATTGGTACCATTTTGGGATGTGACTTTTTGATCACTTTTAATTCCAATTTTAAGGGGACATGAAATTACCAAAACCCCACAATTTTGGTATTGGAATTTGTTTTCTTCTATAGTGTTCAGCTTAAAGGGGTTTTGCCAAGAAGTGAGTTCCTTACCTAACAGGCTGATACTCCCTTCTTGAGGCTTTAAAAAGGGGCGTTGTGTTTCTGTGTTTAAAAAAACAAGTACCTCCTCTGTGATGTCATCACTCCACCTCCCATGCATGTTCCCGATATTCAGTCTTTATACTTGAGCAAACATGTTATTTGGCTAATCCACAGGGGATAACTGTATTGTGCACAAGTTTCTCCCTCTTATCTGCTCAGGAGAGAAGATAAGCTCTGAGCAGGCAGCATCTTTCATTTGTTTACAAACTGCTGCAGGGGGGGAGAGGAGGGCTGAGCAAGGAGCTTCTGCATGTTTACTCATATAATTTCATTACAACCAGTGGATTCTCTATACAAAAGACACAAGATTTTTTCTCACCAGTCCCTTCAAAGCTCCTTCATGTTCCCTGCCATCAGATAAGGAGTGCAAACAACACAGGCGCGGCCAGATCAGCTCCTGTTAGTGTCTAATGTAAATTGTCAGGAAACCAAGGGCATCTTAGTCAGGCTATAGCTCTCAGAGCCTTCACTTTTTTAATGACATATATTTAGAAAAGTGATTCAATATCCATTTTGGAAGATCCCACGTCAATATGAGATTGTGGCAAAACCCCTTTAAGGGATAAGTTATGTTATATTTTAATAGACTGGACTGTTATGGACACAGCGATACCAATTACGTGTAACTTTTTTATTTGTAAAATAGCAAAATGGGGGCGATTTGAACTTTTAACCCTTTCCCGACATTTGACATAAGTGTATGTAATGGTTGGAAAGGGGTTCACGCAAATTGGCGTATACTTACAGCAAAGCAATTGTGCAGTTTCAAAAATAGATTTCACATGATCGCTACGTGGAACCAGCTGTGAGTTACAGCTGTGGCCTTACAGCATCGTCCACGACCCTTTCAGACCACAGCAGCTACGGGGAAGACAGAGAGAGGGAGCTAACTCTGTCTGCATCAGCACCCTGCTGATGCCTTCCCTTCTCTAACAAAGGTTTCCTGATTGCCTGTGACGGCCCTGAGGGCACAGCCGGGCATAGTGAATGACGTCTAGCAATACATAGCTGTACTGCTATGTATTTTAACAGTAATCTAAAAATCACTGATTCAAGCCCCCCTAAAAAAGTTTAAAAATAATTGGATTTTTGTACGTACCGTAAAATCCTTTTCTCGTCCGATTCATTGGTGGACACCGCACCTTGGGTATAGGCCCTTGCCTTAGGAGGCGAACATTAGGCAGACCAAACGCGTTGGGCCCGCCCCAGTGGCCTATATCCCTCCTGCTGATGCCAGGCTGATCAGTTGGTACAAAAGCCGTGGTCGAGAGGAAGAACAAAAAGAGCACACCGATTCCATGGAGAAAAACCGAGAGCGGAAGCTGTGTCCCCCAATGAATCGGACGAGAAAAGGATTGTACGGTAAGTACAAAAATCCAATTTTCTCGTCAATGTCATTGGGGGACACAGCCCCTTAGGATGTCCAAAAACAGACCCCAAGAGTGGGAGAAAAAAGCGGTAACAACAAAAAGTTCATCAGCAGTGATAAGCATCAGCACACTGCTGCCTGAAGAACCTTACGGCCAAGGCTTTCGTTAGCCATCTGGTAGAATCTATAAAAGGTATGGACCGAAGCCCAGGTGGCCGCTTTGCAGACCTGCAAAGCTGAAGCTTGATGCCGAATCCCCAGGAGACACCAACCGCTCGTGGAGTGGGCAGAGACCCGAAACGGAAGAGGCCCACCCACCCCACCCCCTCCCCCCAGATCGATATGCTTCCGAAAATGCAGACCAGATCCAGCTGGCAATGGTGGCCTTAGAGGCTGCCAGGCCCCTGCATGGGCCCTCCGGAATGATAAAGAGGGCTCCAGAGCGCCTAAAGGGTTCAGTAATAGAGAGGTAGACCCGAACAGCCTTGACCACGTCTACACAATGAGACGCCCGCTTCCGCGGATGAGAGGGCAAAGGGCAAAAAGAGGGCATAGTTCATGTCCTCATTGATATGAAACGATGACACCACCATAGGGAGAAACGAAGGAACAGGATGCAAAACGACCTTGTCCTTATGCAGAACCATGAAAGGGGACTTGCATGATAAAGCCGCCAGTTCAGACACTCGGCGGATGGAGGTAATGGCCACCTTCCATGAAAATAAACGTAGGGAAATCAAAAGGTGAACACTGCATGGCCTTCAAAACAAGATTTAAATCCCACGGTTCGACAGTCCTACGAACCAGAGGGACGGAATGCGCGACGCCCTGCAAAAAGGTTTTAACCTGAGAGTGGGAGGCCAGCTTGCGCTGAAACAGAACTGAGAAAGCAGAAATTTGACCTCTCAAAGGAGGAGAGGCCAAGCCCACGCTCTAGGCCTAACTGCAGAAAAGACAGCACCCTTGGAGGTACCCTTCCAGGTACGGTAATAGTTCCGGGAGGACTGAGTCTTGCGGGCCTGAATCATGGTCTTGATAATCGAATCCGACAAACCCCGAGATTTAAATATCGCGTTTTCAACAGCCACGCCGTCAAACGTAGCCACGGTAAAGCAGGGTGGCACAGAGGACCCTGTGAGAGATCTGGACGCAAAGAAAGGGGCCGTCTGCCAGCAGGGCGATGAGACCCGCGTACCAGGACCTGCGGGGCCAGTCCGGGGTAATGAGAATAGCGGGTACCCTCTCAGACTTGAGGCGCTTGAACACTCGAGGAAGAGGAGGCCAAGGAGGAAACAGGTAGGTCAGAGTGAACTGACTCCAAGGTAGGACCAGTGCATCTACTGGTAGGGCCAGGGGATCCCTGGCTCTGGAGACATGCCTCGGGAGTTGTTGGTTGAGGTGGGACGCAAACAAATCAGCGTCTGGCGTCCCCCACTTCTGGCAAAGGCCTCGAAAAACCTCCGCCAGAAGAGCCCACTCCCCGGAACCGACCGTCACTCAACTGAGATGGTCGGCCAACCAATTCTCCACCCCTGGAATGAAGACCGCCGACAAAGTCGGCACTGACCGCTCTGCCCAGAGAAGAATCTTCGCAGCGTCCCGAAAAACTTCCCGGCTTCTGGTGCCACCCTGAAGATTCAGGTAGGCCACTGCCGCGATGTTGTCGGACTGAACCCGCACCGGGTGACCTCGAATGAGAGGGGACCAGTGCAGAAGCGCTAGGAAAATGGCCCGGAGCTCCAGAACATTGATCTGGAAACCGGATTTCCTGCGGGACCAGCGACCCCGAGATGTCCGGGAGCCGAAGACTGCGCCCCACCCCGACGTACTGGCGTGGTGATAAACAGGCATCGCGGAAACAGAAACGACTTCCCCTAATGCAACGCAGGGGAGATTAGCCACCAGCCCAGGTCGTCTCACACCCGAGGTGGCAGACGAACTGTTGTGTCTAGGGTCATTGCAGACCTGTCCCACCGAGACGGGATCGCCCGCTGCAGAGAGCGAAAATTAAACTGCGCAAAGTCCACAGCCTTGAATGCAGCCACCATCCTGCCGAGAACCCACATGCAAGTGCGAAGGGCATATGGGGTGTGACTCAGAAGTAGGGAAACGTCTGAATGCAGTTGCTGGATCTTCCCTGGTGGAAGAAACACTCTGGCCACCTGAGTGTCGAGAATCATCCCCAGAAACTCCATCCTCTGTGTTGGGATCAGAGATGACTTGCCGAAATTGACTATCCACCCGCAGCGCACCTGATGCTGTCTAGACAGGCGCAACGGGAAGGAGCCTTCACCAGAAGGTTGTCTAAATACGGGATGACGGTCATGCCCCTAGTGCGAAGGATCGCAATCAGGGGCGCCAGCACCTCTGTGAAGACCCTTGGTGCCGTTGCAAGGCCGAACGGCAAATCCCTGAACTGAAAGTGCTGAAAAGCTACTGCGAAACGCAGAAACCGCTGGTGGGTCTGGGAAATAGGAATGTGCAGATACGCGTCCCTGATGTCTATGGTCGCCAGAGATTCGTTCTGCTCCATTGAGGCTATCACCGACCCGAGTGACTCCATGCGGAAACTGGGAACTTGTACAAACCGGTTGAGCTCATTGAGATCCAAAACTGGCCTCACTGAGCCGTCCTTTTTTGGGGACCATAAAAAGATTTGAGTAGAAAACCAAAAAACGCTCAGACTCAGGGACCAGCGCAACCACTCCTTGAAGGAGGAGGGTGCGGATTGCCAGAAAAAAATCTGACGCCCGAGCCGGAGAAGCGGGTGGGGAAGAAAGAAGAAACCGTGTTGGGGGAGATAAACTGAAGAGTATCCTGAAGTTACGATCTCGCCGACCCAGGCATCGTTGACCTGCACCTGTCAGATCTCCTGGAACTGGAGAAAACGACCCCTCACCCAAGACCCATTTTCGGGTGGGGGCAAGCCCTCAAACCAAGAGCGACTTGGCAGGAGGACCCTTGAGCGTTCTGCGAGATCGCCAGGACGAGGCTGGTCTGGCTGAGGGGCACTTAGCCCCCGAAGAACGGGGGACTTTCCCCGCTGCCGGCCTGTATGAAAAGCTCCGAAAGGGCTGAAAATGGGCGCGCCTTTTAAGCAAAGGCCGTGCCGGCCGGCCCTGAGGGAGGAGCGTGCTACGAGCCTCCGTGGGCTCTGAAATTAACTCATCCAAACGCTTCCCAAAAAGCTTACCACCAGAAAACGGAAGCGCCACTAATAACTTCTTGAAGGCTGCATCGGCAGACCAAGATTTCAACCACGAGAAGCGGCGAGTGGCCACTACATTGGCCGATGCTTTAGCCACTAAGCGGGCTGACTCAAGTGAAGTGTCACACAGGAACTTCGAAGCGCCTGAAAGCTGGGAAGCGAGACTTAACAACTACTCTGTACTGTAGAAGCTCCAGCTGACAGCCCCTGCTGCAGCTGCTTAGACCAGACCATGCAGGATTGGGGAAAGACCGGGGAAAAGGACAATGCTGGGGGGCTGCAGGAAAACAGAATTCCCGCGGCCCTCCAAACCCATAAAAGGAAACAGAAAAACCCCCGACTACTCCCAAAACGGAGGAAGTCGGGGTACTCGCCTATCCGACGTCTTCCTGCGTTGCGGCATCACCCCTTCGGTACCATGCACCTGGAGGTGAGGCTACCGGAATCCTTAAAAATGCCGCGGAGGCAGCAAGTGGGGACGGGTGAGCGGCAAAAAGGAAGGCCAGCCAGCTAAAAAACTGACTGGTTTCCTGATGCCCTCAGGGGGGACAACATCACGGTAAGATTACACGCTGACGACCACTCTAATAGGTGAGAGCCAGGGGCTCGATCACCTTTCCACTAGGTGAGAGCTGGGTGCTCAATCACCTTCCTACAGATGAGAGCCAGCGCTCAATCACCTCCTGCAAAGAAACAAAACGTAACAAACACCGCAGAGCTGCAGAGCAGCGTCGGCCTCCTACGGACACTAGGCTGAAAAACTGATCAGCCTGGTGTCAACAGGAGGGATATAGGCCACCGGGATGGGCCCAACATGTTTGGTCCACCTGGTGTCCACCTACTAGGGCAAGGGCCTATACCCCAAGGTGCTGTGTGCCCCAATGACATTGTCGAGAAAGTGAAAATTTTACCTCCACTTTGCTTTAGTTCCTGTGAAACACTTAGAGGGTTAATAAACTTCCTAAATGTCGTTTTGAAAACTTGAAGGGGTGTAGTTTTTTAAATGGAGCTAATAATGGAAATGTCTAGCATACAAACCTGTCAGAACTGGACTGCTCCCTAAAAAACCTGTGATGCAAATTTTCTTGAAAAAATGAACAGTAGAAAATTAAATTTTGAAAATAGGAAAGTTTTCCAAATTTTCATGACTTTTTTTATTTATTTACAAATAAACAAGGATTGTATGCATTACTATCTTAAAGCACAATGTGTCAAAAGGAAACAATCTCTGAATCACATGGATAGGTAAAAGTTTTTCAGACAAGGTGACAAGTCAGATTTAAAAATGGGGCCCTGTCATACAGGTCAAAACAAGCTGCCTCAAGTGTTTTATATTTTTTATTTTATTTGATACTTTAAATACTTTTTCTTTCTCATTAACTCAGAGCTCCTCTAGAGTACTTGAACACCAGGGGGCACATCAGTACACCCTTCTGCATTATAAAAAAAACATTGCAGAAAGGTGTTTAAAGAAGGTGGTTCTATTACATCCTGTCTGGGGCAGGAAGTAATAGAAAGCTAACCATGGCAAAGACCTCCAGTCGCCATGGCAAAGACCTCCAGTCGCCATGTTAACAGATCGGCACCCCGCAATCTTGCCGCTGGGGTGCTAATTGCAGCGAGGAACGGTGCATGGCAACGTCTTCCATTCATTTAGGCGCCACGACTGCCATGCCATCTGGGGAGTTAAACAGCAGGGAAAGGAGTTGACTTCATTCCCTTCTGTTACATAGAAACTTACTGACACCAGGACAAACAAGTAGGGTTGAACACTTGCTCACCAGTGAGTGTGTGTGATTACTAAGAAGGGAATAAACTGCCAGAGAGTAGAGGTGATGTCTGAGCATATGCAGAAAGCCTAAGGGGCTGTCATCACTGGTCGTATCCCTGGAGATAAGCTGTACATTATGGATCACTAAGTGAGCAGCTAAAACAAAAACGGTACACAATTTTTAATAATTATAAATGGTGAAAACGTTTATTATTTAAAGTTCAAGCTTCCCACTTCAATGTTGGAAAAACCCCTTTAAGCTGACAGATCCACTTTGATTTAAAGTGAGTTAAGATGCTACTCAATATTACCTTTTGATACATTGTATCCATATGCCGCAAATGCTGCAGCAGCTCCAGCCATTGCTCCAGCCATAGCAGCTGCACTGCCGGCAGTTGACTTCCGGTTTCGAGATTTCCCCCCTTTTGTTCCATTTCCTCCGGTTTTTGTACGTCCTCGGATGCGATTTGTATTTGTTCGTCCGCTAGTAGAGGTTTCCTGATTGATAATTCCTGTATAAAGATAGAAAATGATTAATACAATTCAGGTAATATAGGTCATTTAGATCAAGCAGGTGACTGCACATATTGCTTAAAATCTATTTTTTTTTAACCCATTCCCGACATTGGACGTACCCATACGTCCTAGTGGTTAGAGACGTCCTGCAAATGGATGTATGGGTACGTCCTGGACATCCTGCAGGTGCTCAAGCAGGGCCCACAATCGCAACATGTGACCAGCTGTACATTACATTGCAGCTGGCCCCATTCTGCATCTATCGCGATAGCTACGGGAAAGACATATGGAGTGAGCTCCCTCCGACCCCACTGCACCAGCCGCTGCACGATCATGGCTGCTGCTGTCTTACCTGACAGACCTGGAAGCTTTTGCTGTCTGTGACGTCACTATACCCGGCCGAGTCCTGTGGGCATAGCCGGGCATAGTGACTGATAATTACCATGGAGACCAGTACACAGCAGCAATGCTATGTACTGTTCTCTCTTGTATTAGTGATCTGATCACTGATATAAGTCCCCAATGGGGAAAAATAAAAATAAAAATGAGTAAAAAAGTGAAAAAAAGTAAAACAAAAAAAAAAAAACATGTACACCGCCTTTATACCCTTTACACACGTCAATCGCCCCAAAAAAGATAAAAATAAAGTACACATATTTGGTATCGCTGCTTGCACAATGATCTATCCTATAAATCTGTCACGTTACTTAACCCGCACAAACGGCGTAAAAAAAAACAAAAAAAAAAAAACAGTCACAGAATTGTGATTTTCCATCATCCCGCCGCACAAAAAATGGAATAAAAAGTGTTCGAAAACTCATATAAACGCCAAAGTGGAACTAATAAAATCATCAGGTCATCCCCCCAAAAAAGCCCTTACAGAGCTCTCTATACAGAAAAGTTCTGGCTTTCAGAAGATAGCGGAGCATAATTATCATTTTATACAATAAAAACTTTTTTAAAGCACTTCAGCATAAAAAACCTATATAAATTGGGTATCGCCAAAATCGTGTCGACCCACAAAGTAAAACTACCATGTCAAATATACTGCATGGTGAGCGCTGTTAAGAATAAAAATAAAAAACACTACTTGGATTGCAGTATTGCTCCATTGCCTTCTAAAAAAAGTTTAATTTATTTAATTTTTTCAAAAAATTGATCAAACCTGTATTATTCAAAAACAGACAAAGTCTAGAAAAAAATTATTAACGGGCAATAGTGTTAATCCTTTAAATAATGCAGTAATTTTTTTTTTTTTTTCAAATTTTTTTTGTTTTTCATTTTTTTTTTACCATAACATTCACATTAATAATTGTTAGATTAATTCTACAGGTTATTACGGTGTGTGATACAAATATGTGTAGGTTTTTTTGTGGTGTATTATTACATATTTTTTTTAATATTATTTTTATTTTATTATTTATTTTTTTTTTTTTTTTCATTTTATGTTTTTTTGTATTTTTTTGACTCCATGAAGGAGAACTGTTACTTTTTTTAAATTTTTTTACACTAGTAAGTATTAGCATATTCATATATGCTAATACATGCTAATCTGTGTTCTGCAAGGCGTGTTGGACAGCACACAGTGCGTCTACACTGGCTTCATAACAGACAACTTGGGGCCCGTAGGTCCCAGGCTGTGGAGCCGTCCTGGGCTCTGTCGGGTCATTGGGTGTTTCACCCGACAGAGCAGGGATCCTTGATGCGCGCGTAACGCCCGCCGCAATCAAAGGGTTAAAGCTGGGTTGGGAGGTTTCTCGCTCCCGATGCTGCAGGACATGCTCGGGATGGGTTTAGTTAGCCGACCAGGCGTGCGGCACGGCGCCGCAAACCCGATGTCTGCAGCGACGTCAAAGAGTCGCTGCAGACGAACGACCCGCACGGCGCGTCAAAAGACGGTGCGGGCGTTAAGGGGTTAAGACTTCAGTAAAACCTTATAAATGGGTATCGCCAAATGGTGACCACAAGTAAAATACATGTCAATTACGCATGTGAGGTGTTAAGAAAAAAAAAACACTACTTGGTTGCGTATTGTCTTCACAATGCCTTCTAAAAAAAAAAAAGATTTAAAAGCAATCTAAAAGCCTTGTTCTTTCAAAAAATGATACAAATAAAAACGTCAACTCATTCCACAAAAAACAAGCCCACACACAGCTCCATACACCGAAAAATAAAAATTATGACTCTCAGACTATGGCAATGCAAAACGTGTTTTCCTTTTTAAATAATAATAAATGTTTTTATTATGTGAAAGCAGTTAAACATAGACAAAATATACTAATTGGGTATCTCTGTAATCATATCAACCTGCTGAATAAAGCTAGCATGTCATTTATACCGCAAGGTGACCGCTGTAAAAAATAAAACAGTACCAGGATTGCTGTATTTTGTTCAAAACGCCTCACAAAACCTTGATAAAGTGATCAAAGCGTCACATGAACCCATAATGGTACCAATAAAAACGTCAACCTCCCGCGAGAAAATAAGCCCTTAATCAGCTCCATATACAGAAAAATAAAAAAGTTATGACAACTTTATAAAAAATTGCATTAACGCATTTCTATTGTATAAAAGTAATAAAACATAAAAAACTATATACAATTTAGATCATTGTAATTGTACCAACCCGTATAGTAAAGTTATCCTGTCACTTATACTACATGGTTAATGCTGTAAAAATGAAGCCCAAAAACAATGGAGGAACTGAGTTTAATTCCCCAATTTTCATGGCTCAATGCTTAAAAAACTGTGGAACACCTGTACGTCCAGATTGCACAATACACCCTTAGATAAGATCCAAGAGGGGTGTTGAATCCAAAATAGGGTGACTTCTGGAAGGTTCCACATGTTTTGGTACTTTGGGGGCTTTGCAAATGCGACATGGCACCCACCAAAATCTGTGTTATAAAAACAAAATAGTGGTCTCTCTTTTATACGCCCTGCCATGGAACAAAACAGCAGCTTACATCCACATATAGGGTATTGCTGAACTTGGAAGAAATTGTGTAACAAATTTTGGGATGCTTTTTTTCCAGGGTTCCTTGTAAAAATGAAACCTTTTCAGCTAAAATTGCAGATTGGTTTAAAAAAAAAAAATTTCATTTTCACAGCCTAAATCTAAAAAAAATTGTGAAACACCTGTGGGGGTCGATATAGTCACTACACCCCTGGATATTTTCCTTAATTTTCAATGTATGTTTTTTTTTAGGCATCTTTATTAGGTTTTAGCCCTTAAGGTAATACTTTGTAGCGCCACCTTTTGCTGCGATTACAGCTGCAAGTCGCTTGGGGTATGTCTCAATCAGTTTTGTACATCGAGAGACTGAAATTCTTGCCCATTCTTCCTTGGAAAACAGCTGGAGCTCAGTGAGGTTGGATGGAGAGCATTTGTGAACAGCAGTTTTCAGCTCTTTCCACAGATTCTCGATTGGATTCAGGTCTGGACTTGGCCATTTTAACACCCGGATATGTATATTTGTGAACCATTCCATTGTAGATTTTGCTTTATGTTTGGGATCATTGTCTTGTTGGAAGATAAATCTCCGTCCCAGTCTCAGGTCTTTTGCAGACTCCAACAGGTTTTCTTCCAAAATGGTCCTGTATTTGGCTCCATCCATCTTCACATCAATTTTAACCATCTTCCCTGTCCCTACTGAAGAAAAGCAGGCCCATACCATGATGCTGCCACCACCATGTTTGACAGTGGGGATGGTGTGTTCAGGATGATAAGCTGTGTTGCTTTTACGCCAAACATATCGTTTTGCATTGTGGCCAAAAAGTTCAATTTGGTTTCATCTGACCAGAGCACCTTCTTCCACGTTTGGTGTGTCTCCCAGGTGGCTTGTGGTAAACTTTAAACAAGATTTTTTATGGATATCTTTGAGAAATGGCTTTCTTCTTGCCACTCTTCCATAAAGGCCAGATTTGTGCAGTGTACGACTGATTTCTAGAAAATGTAAAAAATTACTACTAAATTTCTAAGCCCCCTAATGTAATAAAAAAATAAAAAGATACCGTATAAACTCGAATATAAGCCAAGTTTTTCAGCACAAAAAATGTGCTGAAAAATCCCCCCTCAGCTTATACTCGAGTCACTGTCGGCGCTCGGGTGCTGCGATGGCCCGAGTGCCGACAGGGACACTTCAGTTATATGCGACTCCTCAGGGAGCGCATATAACTGAAGGCCGAGTACCTGACAGCGTCCGGGCGCTGCGATGGCCCAGGTGCTGTCAGCGATCTCTTCCCCTGTATGCGACTCCTCCGGAGCGCATGCAGGAGAGGAGATACCACTGCGGGGCAGAGAGCGAGCACAGGCAGCGTGTCATCACGCTGCGTGCGCGGCCTGATGACATCACCCGCCTGTGCCGAGAAGACCGAGGAGAGCGCGAGGGAGGCCGGACAGCGAGGAGGTGGAGCGGCGAGGGAGACGGAGCAGTGGGGAGCCAGGTAAGTGTTTTTTTTTTTTTTTTTTAAACCCTGCCTATAGCCTTTCTATACCTGCTAGGGGGACCTATACCTGCCTATACCCAGGGCCGTCTTAACACCATCATGGGCTCCCGGGCAGAGCTGTGCAGTGGGCCCCACAAACACCACATGCACTTTGGGTGGGTTCATAGTACGATATTACATTGGTTCAAGGTATCCGTTGGGGTACCATGAAAAAAAGGTACTGCAGCAGATACCATACAAACCCATTGGGGATAATAACTATGCTATCAAGTCGCAGTATCTGCCGGGGTACTTCTTTTTACAATACCCTGACAGATACCTCAGGCATATACAATATCGTATTTTGAACCCACCCTTACAGGAACAATTATTGAAAGCAAACTCAGAACAGTTCCATGTGGATAGCCATCTTAAAGGGGTTGTCTCACTACAGGGATTGCTGCTTTTTATGTTAAAGATCTTGCAAAAACAAGTCACTTTGCAATATGTGTTCATTAACAGTGTCCTACCTATTCCTAGATATCCCCTCTTGTATGGGCGCATCAGCTCCTCAGGTCGCTATAGCTACAGACCTGTTTCATATCACCTGATAGGCTGCCAGCACTGGTCACTATAGCCACAGATCTGTGTGATCTCTCATGATAGGCTGCCAGCACTGGTTGCAATAGCTGCAGACCTGTTCCATCTCTCCTGTTAGGCTGCCAGCACTGGTCACTATAGCTACAGACCTGTGTGATCTCTCCTGATAGGCTGCCCTATGCAATGTGTCCACTTATAGCTTACAGACCTGTTTGATCTATTCTGATAGGCTGCCAGCGCTGGTCGCTATAGCTACAGACCTGTTTGATCTCTCCTGATAGGCTACAAGTGCTGGTATCAAGGAATCAACGTAGTGAGACAACCCCTTTAAGCCCCAGGCCACACGGCCGCTCATATAAAATACTTATGTATAATTTGTCTTTTTTACTCTAGACTTTGAAAACTCTTTCTTTTTGAAATTGTGTGTTTTGTCATGTATAATGGTGACCTCTTGTCTTCTCTTTATCTCCTTGTTTTTGGTGGTCGTCATTTCTGAAGTCCCTGATTGGGTTCAGCAGTCAAGGTGCCATTGTCGGACTTCACCACTCCAAGCCATTTACTTTAAAGTGGTGAAGTCTGACAATGGCACCTTGACTGCTGAACCCAATCAGGGACTTCAGAAATGATGACCCCCAAAAACAAGAGATAAACAGAAGACCACTATAAATACATATATTATATGAGTGGCTGTGTGTCCTGGGGGCTTACAGTGGCCAAACACATGAAATTGTTATGTTACTGATACTCCTGTAACTGTGTGTGTATATAAGTCCCCAGTTGAGCCAGTGTTCACACAGAACAGATGACTGTCCCCTCTTGTCTCATTTGTTGTTTATTGTAAACTTTCCTCTTTCTGCATATATATGATTTATATGCAGTGTATCTATATATATATATATACACTGTATATATACATTGCTCTACCGTGCTCCCGGAATGTGCAGCGCCCAGCTCCCTGCAACGTCCAGAGCAGACCTGGACACTCCCGGAGCACAGTAGAGCTATGTATATATATATGCACACTGGATATAAATCATATATAAGTTTACAACAAACAACAAATGAGACAAGAGGGGACAGTCCAGCTCAGCTGGGGACTACTGATGTCCAGGTCTTATCAGTGAGGCTTGGAGGGAGAGTTGTTAAGATTAGTTTGAGTGCTCCGGGAGTGTCCAGGTCTGCTCTGGACATTGCAGGGAGCTGGACGCTGCACACTCCGGGAGCACAGTACAGCTATGTATTTATCTAAGCAGCTGTCAGCGGCTACTTACACTGTTTGCCGCCTTCTCTGTCTCCACTGTGGTCACTTTGAAGGAGTTCTCGGTCCCGACCCCCCTCCCCCTGCTAAGCACAGAGCAGGGGTTGGCAAGGAGGATGGCTGCACTCTGGCTCCTGCTTTTCTTCACTGCCGGGCTGTCCTGCCTGCGCTGTGAAGAGTGCAGGCAGGAGGACACAGCAATAGCAGGGGCCGCATCAGCGCACACACGGAGCATCGCTGAAGCCCGGCCCCTGCTCTGACTGTCGCGCCGCCCTGCCTGCACTGCAAAGAGTAAAGAGCGCAACAGGGGAGCACGGCAGTCCCTGGGTGTATTCACTGACACTGGGCAGGGTAGGCAGCTGACCGACGGGGCCCCTGAGCTCAGAGGGCCCCCGGGCAAGTGCCTACCTGGCCCAATGGAAGAGACGGCCCTGCCTATACCTGCCTATAGCCTGCCTAGAGGACCTATACCTGCCTATACCCTGCCTATAGCCTGCCCAGGGGACATATACCTGCCTATACTCTGCCTATAGCCTGCCTAGAGGACCTATACCCTGCCTAGAGGATCTATACCTGCCTATACCCTGCCTAGGGGACCTATACCTGCCTATACCCTGCCTAGGGGACCTATACTTGCCTATACCCTGCCTAGGGGACCTATACCTGCCTATAACCTGCCTAGGGGACCTATACCTGCCTATAACCTGACTATGGGGACAAATAGTTGCCTATAACAGACTATAACCTGCCTATGGGGGACATATAGCTGCCTATATCTGCCTATGGGGGACATTAAACTGCCTATACCAGCCTATATCTGCCTATGGGGGAAATTAAACTGCTTATACCAGCCTATATCTGCCTATGGGGGACATTAAACTACCTATGTAATTTTATTGATATCTATTTTTATTTTTAAAATTCACCAGTAGCCGCTGCGTTTTCCACCCTAGGCTTATACTTGAGTCAATAAGCTTTCCTGGTTTTTGTGGCAAAAGTAGGTGCCTTGGCTTATACTCGGGTCGGCTTATACTCGAGTATATACGGTACTTAAAAAATGCCAACCTACAGTAGACACATGGTAGATGCTAGCTGTAAACTATTTTGGGTAGAATCTAATCTAATCTGTCTAAAATCCAGAATTTTTGGACTTTGAAAAAGGCAAATTTTTCAAAATTTTGATGATATTTTAGAATTTTTCACAAATAAACAAGGATTGTATGGACCAAAATTTCCTACTAAATTAAAGCACAATGTGTCATGAGAAAACAGTCTCTGAATCACATGGATAAGTAAAAGTATAAAAAAATTTATATTACATAAAGTAACATGTCAGATTTAAAAAATTGGGCTCTGTTACTGATACACGCAATCACCCTACCATTGCCCTGATATACAAGGTATGGGATAGAGGGAAAGGACTGATATGGTCGGATGTACTAATTTTACACCTTTATGGTTAAACCCTAAGTTACCAGAATTTTATAAGCTCCGAAGGTTTGATAATTGGATCTCTAGTGGAATTACTAATGTTCACCAAGTGCAGAAAGATGGGGAGATTAAAAGTTTTGCACAGCTACAGGAAGAATTTAAGCTACCTCACAGATCCTTTTATCAATACCTGCAATTTAGACATGCATATGTGTCTCAAGAAAAATCATTGAATCTGTCTGTTTATACAGGTACTTTGGTTGATTTGGTATGTAACCGTCCCACTACCAAAAGGAGTGATATCCATGGTGTATCGGGCGCTGCTTTCTAAGTCCAATGGGGATGTCAACCTTCAAGTGAAGGCCAAATGGAAGGCTAATATGGGCCCTATCTCGATGGATCAATGGTTGGATATTCTTAGTCTAACAACTAAGGTCTCGTGTGATTCTTCAGAAGATTGGAGCACGGTTAGACTCGCTCTGTCCAAGATGCACTAGGGATAATGCAGACATTATGCACATGATGTGGGAGTGTTCCATTCCAGGGCCATTCTGGAAGGAAGTTCTCAGTCTAATCCATAGGGTGCACGGTATCACAATATAAGCAGAACCGCTGTCATGTATTTTGTGTTATTTACCGGATATAGCAGCGGATTCCACTATTGCTATCAGTATTTCTCGTATGCTTTATGTCGCTCGTAAGCTTATTGCATTCCATTGGTTGCAGTCATCTCCACCAACGTTACGAGAGTATATAAACAAACTGAATAACTTAATCCATCTAGAGAGAGGTGTATACGTAAAAAGGAAGGCATTACCCACATTTGAAAAAATTTGGGGTCCTTGGATGGACACCCCAGGTCTCCCTTCTTCTCTTCTCTTAAGAACTCGCGTTTCATTTCTTGCGCTGGGCAGTGGAGTAGTTTGCCATGTGAGGGGGAGGATACAACACCCGAGGAATCTTTAATGTTCAGATGCTTTGAAAAAATACTTAGGTTTTGCTTTAAAGGAGTTGTCTCCCTACAGAGTTTCAGAGAATGCATGAATGAAATACTCTGTCACTTCCTGGTTCAGAGTGACTCATTTGCATACAGCTCCATGCTTGTACAGCTCCATGCTGTGATGTGCTTTCAGATGCTAATTAGATCAGATTAGCTTCTCAAACTACTAACAGGACTTCTTATCTGATCCCCAAAACAAAAGCCCTAATTACAGTTCTGTTTATTTTACATAAATCAAGCTTTTTACTGCTGAGCAGCACAGGACACTGCTGTGACCTGTGTGATGACATCACTCACTGTTATCTCATTGAACAAACAACAGGGGGAGAATTGTTTACAGGTCCATTACTGAGGGAACTGAAATAGCCAGGGAGGTCATAAATTCACTTGTATCCCCTTAGGGAAAACAGAGGAACAAAGCAATATATTTGGAAAATGTCTTTATTTTGTGTTCCCTACAATTTGAAAGCTATTCTTTGTAGCGAGACAACCCCTTTAAGCTTTATGTTTGTGTGGCGGGGAGTGGGGGGGAGGCTCGTTGTTTCTGTGCCTTGGATCTCTTTAGTATGTGTCACAATGGAATTATTTCATCATGTTTCCATATATTTTATAGCTTGAGCATTGTCTTTTTATTGCTGAGTTTCTACTCTTAAGAATTTTGTCATTTTTGTACACTCATCTTATTGTTTAACAACTTTATTGTATTAAAAATGAAAACGTCAATAAAAAAGATCTGATTTAAAAAAAAAAATGGGGCTCTGTTAGGGAGGTCAAAACTGACTGCGACGGTAAGGGGTTAATTATTTGATAGGCTATCACTCCTGAAGAAACACAAGTTAAACACTGTGTTGAGATGTCAGGCCAAATTGTTGTATCCTACCATTCCTGTAGACATTTTTGTTGCCTCGTGAACAAGATACTGATGAAATCCAAAATCTTGACGTTTGTGGAGCCAGAATACACAGTTGTGAAAACCTTTAGTATTCCAGGACATAATTTGCTTTAAGATTACAGTCTATCTGGGAAATTTACCTTGCAACTTTTACATGAAATCACTGGAAAGTATAACCCTAAAACCCTCTATGAATAATTTTCCATAAAACAACTCAGTATAATGCAAACAATTGGTTCCCTGATGTACTTATACATGCACAGATAAGGTCTAGGAGTATTAAGTTTAACCCCGCAGGCGGAGGCAGTCATGCCCTTCCTAACATGGCTCCAATTTTTTTAAATCTGACTCCTAAGGGAGTTAAGTGATGTCATAGATAGGCCCCTATTCTTAATATTTATGGACTGTCTAATAACGGGGTATGTCCCAAAGGATTGGCGCATAGCAAATGTGGTGCCAATATTCAAAAAGGGGTCAAAAAGTGATCCAGGAAACTATAGGCCGGTAAGCTTAACCTCTGTTGTAGGTAAAATGTTTGAAGGTTTTCTCAGAGATGCTATCCTGGAGTATCTCACTGAAAATAAATGTATAACCCCATTCCAGCATGGGTTTATGAAGGATCGGTCCTGTCAGACTAATCTCATCAGCTTCTATGAGGAAGTCAGTGCTAGACTGGATCAGGGTCAGGCATTGGATGTCATATATCTAGATTTTTCTAAAGCATTTGATACGGTACCACATAAAAGGTTGGTAAATAAAATGAGATGCATGGATGGGGGAAAATGTGTGCAAATGGGTAGGCAACTGGCCCCTGATAGAAAAAAAGGGTAGTAATTAATGGTAATCTCAGACGGATCGCTGTTACGGGGGGGGTACCACAAGGGTCAGTATTGGGCCCTATCCCTAAAATTTTCATAATATCTTACACAGGGATTACACAGTAAATATTGACTTGAGAAAGATACAAGCTCTGTAAAATAATCAAAAACAAAAGGGTTTTGTTTTTAAAAAAGGGATTGGATAATTTTGGGGGCCTGGGCAGGGAAATGGCGTGGTTTTTAAAACAGAAAATGCAAGGTTATTCACATGGGGGGAAAAAAACCCCTTACATATTAATGTTAAAGGAAAAACCCCTGGGGAAAAAAAGACATGGAGAAGGACTTGGAATCCTAGTGGACAAAAACTTAACTGTACAGCCATGTCAGGGCACGCTGCCAAGGCTAAAGCTATGTTTACAGGGTTTTAAAATGGGCGTTTTTTGGTCCGTAATTACCGCCAAAAGTGCGCCAATTCGGGCCGAAAAGGGCCCCCATTATTACGGTAATTCACATTTTTTTAAAAAGGAACTATGGATTACGCTCCTCTCCCCGCCCCGGGGAACCCCCCCGGCGGGGAGATAATTGACATGTAAATTTTACTGCGGCTAACCGCCCTGGCAATTCAAGTCTAGGGCCCGGGTCAAGTGCCCCCCCCCCGCTCACTCCCCGCCCCCGGCCCAGGGCAATTCCCGGGGCGTAATTTCATAGTTTTCATATTTTGTAAGGAAAAAAAAAAGACAAGTCCCCATCTATTTCACCTGTTGTGCAAGGTGTTGATCCAAAAAGGGCAAAAACCCCCAAGAGGTAAACCCAATTTGTCCTCTTTTAGGGAAAAATTCCTTCCGACCCCCAATCGGCAATCAGAAAAATCCCGGGATCAATGACCCTCTCCTAAAATCCTAGTCACTAAAACTTGTTATATTATTACGCCCCAAAATGCATCCAAACCCTTTTTTTGAACTGGGTTATTGAATTTCACCATGACAACCCCCTCGGGTAAAGAATTCCATATCTCACTGCTCTTTACATAAAAAATCCCTTTTATTTTTATGTAGAAATTTTCTTCCTAAAAAGTAAAGGTTCCCCTTGGGCAGATACAGCCTTTATAAAAATCTTGGAAGACTCTAAAATTGACTTTGATGTTTTTAAAACATTTTTTATTATGCCCCCCCCGAACCCTTTCTTTTCTCTAACTAAATAACCCTAATCTTCCCAAATCTTTCTGTGTACGTATCCACCCAGTCATTTTATTATTTTTTTTTGCCCCCTTTGTACATGTTAAAAGCTCACAATTCTTTCCCTTGCACGGGTTTTGCCCAAAATGTACACAAATATTCCATGTGGGGTCTAACCAGTGACTTTATAAATGGGGGAAAAATTTTCCATCATGTGCACATCCCCCTTTTTTTAATGCACCCCATATCCTTTTGCTTTGGCTGCGCTGCCTGACATGGCTGCTAAAATTAAGTTTACGTCCACCAGGGATTCCCCAATCCTTTCCTTTCACTTTTACCCATTTTTTTTTCCATTAACTTTAATCATTAAGGGATTTCTTTTCCCCATGTCATAACCTTCATTTATCGGGTTTTAAACCCTCATCTGCCATTCCCTGCCCGGGCCTCCAACTTATCCAATACCTTTAAAATAAATATTATCCTCTATTGTGTTGATTACTTTAAGAGTTTTAGTATCGTCTGCAAAGATCGATATTTCTACTTGTTTTTCCCGTGTAAGATCATTAATGAAAATTTTAAAGAGGATAGGGCCCAAACTGACCCCGTGGTCCCCATTTTAACAGCGATCCAGTCGAGTTTACCCTTAATTACTACCCTTTGATTTTTATCAGTGAGCCCGTTACTTACCCCTTGCAAAATTTCCCCCCCTCCAAGCATTCCATTTTAAATTACCAACCTTTTTATGTGGGGACCGTATCAAATGCTTTTAAAAAATCTAGTTATACATCCATGCCTCACCCCAATCCAGTCTAGCATGCTTTCCCCAAGAAGCTGGAATTGTTACAGGACCGATCCCCTTTATGAACCCATGCGGGGCGGCTTATACATTTTTTTCAGTAGATACCCGGTAGCATTCAAAACCTTCAAACATTTTACCTCAAAGAGGTTAAGTTTTTGGGCCCATAGTTCCTGGTCATTTTGACCCCTTTTGAAATTGGCACCCCCATTTTTGCATGCGCCCAATCCTTTGGGGGGAAAAAAACCCCCTTATTTTGACGTCCTGAATATTTAAAAATAGGGGCCCATCTATGAATCACTTTAAATCTCTTTTGGGCACGTGGGTGTAGCCATCGGACCTGGGGGTTTGTCATTTTAATTTCCTAAACAGGCCCGGGACTTCTTCCCGGGTTTAACAAGAAAATTTTTTAAAAATCCCGCAAATTAAGCTGTGAACAGGCCTAAAAAATGGGGGGTATTAAAAGGGCAAGAGGCACATGATGAGAAAATTATTCTCCCAATTTTACAAGTCACTGGAGAAAAACATGAATATTGTGTACGTTTTGGGGCACCCTGCACAGGAAAGACATTGTAGAGCTTTTAAAAAGGGACAAAGGGTGGCAACAAAAATAATAAAAGAACGTGGACTACCCTACCCGAAAGATTAAAAAATTAGGGTTTTTTAGTTTAGAGAAAAGACGGCTTTGGGGGGACATAAGAAATATGCTTAAAGAGAACCCGTCACATAGTTTTTGCCCCCCTGGCTGAGGACAGAACAAGGTAGTGTCAGACCTGCTGTTTCCAGTGTTGTGTCCCTTATTCTGTAAGATGCTGGAGTTTTCGTGTATTTAATGCTCAAATCTGCAGTTTTCAGCCAGAAGAGTCATTAGAAGAGTCCTTCAGAGAGTCAGTTTTTTTCAAACCCGGCCAATCAGAGTCTAGCCCCGCCCACCTCAACTGACAAACCTATTACTTTGAATAGGTAGAAACATGTGAATAACTGTCAGTGGGCGGGGCTAGCCTTTGGGGGGTGCAGCTAACACCTGCTCATGAATAAGATTTGAGGGGGTAAATGCTCTAAAACTGCTGCATCTTACAGAATAAGGGGCACAGTGCTGGGAACAGCAGGTCTGACACTAGCTTGTGCTGCCCTCAGCAAGGGGGGGGCATAAACTATGTGACAGGTTCCCTTTAAATACATCAAAGGTGAATATAGAGATCTCTCCCAAGATTTATTTATACCCAGGGCTGTATCTAGAACAAGGGGGCATCCTCTACGTCTTGAGGAACGAAAGTTTCTACATAAACATAGAAAGGGATTCTTTACTGTAAGAGCAGTGAGATTGTGGAACTCTCTGCCAGAGGGACTTGTCATGGTGAATTCACTAACAGAGTTCAAAAATGGTTTAGATACATTTCTGGAGCGTAATAATATAACAAGTTATAGTGTCTAGGATTCAGAAGAGGGGTTATTGATCCAGGGATTTTTCTGATTGCCAGATTGGAGTCGGGAAGGAATTTTTCCCTAAAATGAGGACAATTGGCTTCTACCTCATTGGGGTTTTTGCCTTCCCCTGGATCAACACCTTAGCATTGCAGGCTGAACTAGATGGATGTCTTGTCTTTTTTCGGCCTTACAAACTATGAGACGTGTGTCACTTTACGTGATAACTTATTGACACTTTTACCTATCCATGTGATTCAGAGACTGTCACAGTGATGTACTTGAGTGGCACGTAACTGCCGCAGCAAATCAACAGCTACAGCAGTGCCGTGCTTATTCGAAAGTAGAAAAATGGAAACAGAAGACTGGAGAGTCGCAGTGCTGGAACCACGGACTGGAAAAAGGGAATATTTTAAGATTTTTTGTTTTAATGTGGCCCGGAGAGCTAGTGATTACTTTTTCTTAAGAACTGGACAACCCCTTTATCTGTATGTCGAATTCTGGGTAGGGGTTAAAGGGAACCTGTCACATTGTCACATTACCCACACTCCTCGCCCTGGTAACAAGCATGGTGGAGGTGTCGGCCTCCTCCTGTCTGACACCTGCTCCTTTGTCCCCGCTCCACCTCTGCCTTCCCTCACGCTCTTCTCCTTTGAAGTGCACTCTGTCCGCATCTACGCCCCCTCCGACCTCCAAGTGGCTGTTGTCTACCGACCGCCAGGCCCTGCCACTGCCTTTCTTGACCACTTTGCTTCCTGGCTACTCCACTTTCTTTCCAACGACATCCCCACTATCATCATGGGAGACTTCAACATCCCAATCGACACCCCCCACACTGCTTCTAACAAACTTCTTTCATTCTGCTCCTCCTTCCACCTCTACCAGTGGACCTCAGGAGACACTCACAAAAGATGGACACAACTGGAACCTCATCTTCACCCGCATCTCGCCCCCTATCTGACATCCTCTAACTCTCCACCACCCTATATCCCGACACAACTGCTTACCTTCACCACTATCTCCTCCCCAACTGCTGATCCTGTTCTCATTATCCAGTACGGACCCCTGCAGGCATCTACAAAACCTCAAACCCTACACTCTCTCTTGACTCTCTTGCACCCTCTTTCCATTTCTCCTCATTCAATGACCAGACGCAGCCGACCACTTTCTACAACCATTACATTATCACCGCCCCTTCGACATCGTCGCTTCTAACACACAACAGAACCGCAAAATCAACGACAAACCCTGGCACACGACTCTACACAAACAGCTGAGGCGGTGCTTCCAGAGCTGCCGACGGCTGGAGGAAAAATCACTACCTTTGATGCACCTTTGACATTATACAAAAACACTCACTGCAAGACATTTTAAGTTACGCACTCGCCTCAGCCCCATATAAGGACTATTTCACCACTCTCATATCCTCCCTGTCCCACAACCCCAGGACAATTATTCAAAAACCTTCAACTCTCTTTACTACGTTCCACCAACACTTCCTCCCCAACCCTCCTGTTCTGAAGATGACTTTGCCTATTCACCTCCTCCGTAAAGATCAATCTATCAGAGAAAGCTTCAGCCAGCAGTCCCACCATCCTCCCTACCCTTGCAACTGCTCTATCCCCCTTTAAAATTGCTTCCCCACGGTCACTCATGACAGCTCTCCTCCTTATGTCCAAATCCAACCTCACTACCTGTTGTCTTGTCCACTGCCCCCATCCCTCACTCATCCCAGACCTCTAGTGCTTCTATCATCCCAGCCCTCACCCCTCTCTTCAACCTGATCACTAACCTCTGTCATCTTCACTTCGACTTTAAAATCATGCCTACTATCACTCCAATCCTAAAAAACAACAACCTTGACCCTCTTCTCTGTCCAACTTTTCGCACCATATCACTGCTCCCTTTGCTTCCAAAACTCATCGAGCAGCTTTCTATCTTCAGATGTACTCACCACCTCTCCTCAAAATCTCTTCTTGGACCCACTACCAATCTGGTTTTCGACCCCATCCACATCTACCGAAACCGCATCCTAACCTAAGTCACTATTGACCTAGTAACTGACTTAACTGCCTCATGCACTCTCTATGTGCTCCCTCCTCTTAGACCTGTCCTCTGCCCGTTGACAAATGTCGACCCATTCCCTCCCTGCTAAAAATCATTCCTCCCTCGGCATCACAGCTGGGTCTTTCCTGGATCTCCTCGTTACCTCATGAATTGGAACTATTCAGCAAATCTTCTTCTCGCTCCACCATCATCCTCCCGGCGGGGCCCTCTCTCTGTCGGTGTCCCCCCAAGGGTCCAGTCATGGGACCCAACTACTCTTCTCTATCTACACCTTGGCACTGGTTCAGTCATAGCCTCACATGGCTTTCATTACCACCTGTATGCTGATGATACCCAACCTCTACATCTCACGGCCAGTATGTCACTTCTCTACCTCTCCTGGATCCCTGACTGATCTGTCGTCCATTTATCCTTCTTCTAATACGTCTCCTTAAAACTAAATTGTGGGAGGAGCGGGATAACAGAACTCATCTTCTTTACACCATCCAAACTTACCCCTGCCCTGATCTCTCTATTAAAGTCAAGGCTCTTCACTCTCACCAGTCCGCAGTCGCTGCTTTGGTAATCTTAGGGCTCTGCTCTATCTTTCAAACACACATCCCAAACACTCACTTGCCATGCCGCTCCACCTGAAAAACATCTAATCGCTCCGCTCATTCCTAAATTTTAGTTTCATAGTTTCGTAAGGCCGAAAAAAAGACAAGACGTCCATACAGTTCAGCTGTTGTGCTTAGGTTGTTGTTCCAGAGGAGGCACAAAAAACCCCAATGAGTTATAAGCCACATTGTCCTCAATTTAGGGAAAAATTCCCTTTCCCGACTCCAATTGGCAATCAGAAAAAATCCCTGGATCAATGAACCCTTCCAGAATCCTAGACACCATAACTTGTTATATTATTACGCTCCAGAAAATGCATCTAAACCTTTGTGAACGCGTTATTGAATTACACAAGACAAGTCCCTCTAGGCAGTGAATTCCATAGTTCACTGCTCTTAACGTAAAAGGAATCCCATTCAATGTTTATGGTAGAAAAACTTTCGACTCTCATGACGTAGAGGAATGCCCCCCTTGTTCTATATACAGCACTGGGTATAAATAAATCTTGGGGAGAGGATCTCCTATATTGACCTTTTGATGTATTTTACAACATATTTATGATGTCCCCCCCGAATGCCGTCTTTTCTCTAAACTACAATATACCTTATATTGCTAAATCTTTATGGGTACGGTTAGTCCACACAGTCCTTTTATTATTTTTGTTGCCAGCCTTTGTACCAGTTCAAGCTTCTACAATGGTATTTCTGTGCTTGGTGCCCAAAACTGTACACAATATTCCAGTGTGGTCCATAACCAGTGACTTGTATAATGGGGAGATAAGTTCTCATCATGTGCCTCTATGCCCCTTTTAACTAACCCCATGCTTACTATTAGCCTTGGCAGCTGCTTCCTGAATTGGCTGTACAGTTAAGTTTACGTCCAACTTTAGGATTCCAAGTCCCCTTCTTTTCCATGTCACTTTTACCCAGTGTTTTTTTCCATTTAACATGTATTCATCGTAATGGATTATTTCCTCCCATGTGAGATAAACCTGTGCATTATCTATATTAAATATCAATACTGCCATTCCCTGCCATAAGGCTCCAACTTGTCCAGATCCCTTTGTAATAACTATTATCCTCTATTGTGTTGATTACGTACCAGAGCTTAGTATCGTCTGCCAAGATCGATATTTACTGTGTCTAATCCCTGTTTAAGATCATTAATGAAAAGGTGGGGTTAAAGAGGATAGGGCCAATTACTGGACCCTTGTGGTACCCCACTAGTAGTAACAGCGATCCAGTATGAGTATGTACGTTATATTACTACCCTTTGTTTTCTATCAAACCTTCAAACATCTTTAACTACAAAAGAGGTTAAGTTACACGGCCTATCGTTTCATGGATAACTTTTTGTACCCCTTTTTGGAATATTGGCACTACACAATTTTGCTATGCGCCACCAATCACTTTGGGACATACCCCGTTATTGACAGTCCATAATATATAGAATAGGGGCCTATCTATGACCATCACTTAACTACCGCTAGGACACGTGGGGTATACCGTCAGGGCCTGGGGCGATTTGTCTATTTTAATTTTCCTAAGGCAGGAGCGGCACTTCCTTCCTGGGTTAGACCAGAAACCTGTTAAGTTGGAGTTTACCTAATCCCTCTGTTCTACAGGAAGCTCTCCGCCTCGGTCAAAATACAGTGGAAGAAGAAATTGTTTAATAGGTTTGCTTTTTCCTCATAGCCCCTCTACTGGTCCTACTCTAGTATTTTTTAAAGGGCACACATTTTCTTTTTTTAATCTTTTTACTTTCTTACTTTACGTTAAAAAAATATTTTGGGTGTTAGTTTTACTTATCTATTGCTATAAGTCTTTCTGTCTCCAGCTTTGCTTGCCTTTATCTTTATTTTACACACTTTTAATTTTCTTCCCTATTTATCTTCTTTGCGTCATCTTCACCTGCACCTATCTTGTTTTTAGTAGATTGAAACGCTTTCTTTTTGTTTTTTATTGCCTCTTTACTTCTCTGTTGTTCCTACATTTGGTTTTTTCCTGTTCTAATTATTTTTTTTTACCATATGGTAAGTACCTCTCACAGTGGGGCCTAAGATGTTTTTAAAGATTCCAATTTATTTTTTTGTTTGCTATTTGTAAAACCTTGTCCCATGTCAATAACATTTTAGTGCCTCTTTTAAAGCAGGTAAAATTGCCTTCCTCAAATTTCAGTGTTTTTGTGGGCTCCATGACAAGGTGCTCTATGAAGGAATAAATGGAAGTTTATTATATTATGGTCACTATTCCCTAGTGCCCCCACTCAACCTGAACCTTTCGTTACTCTGTTAAGGTCTATTAAGTCAATTTTAACGTATAGTAGGGCCTTTCTCTAGTCGGTTCCCTGCACCATTTGGGAAAGGTAACTATCCTTTAGTATAGACAAAAGAACTGTTATTTCCTTTGTAGAGAGCTACAGGTTTTCAGATTCCCAGTTGTATGTCCTGGATAGTTTAATGTCGCCAGAATAACAACCTATTCTGATTATAGCTTCATCCAATTGCCCGTGGAAACATATCTTCTATATGGGTTCTGTTATATTTGAGGGCCTGAGCAGACCCCTATTAGAATTATATCGTTTTTTTTTTTTTTTTTTTTTTTTTTCTGGTCTACTTCACCCATGTTTATATTTACTCATAGTATTCCACCTGTTCAACTACCTGTACTATATCTTCCCGCAGTGTTCGGGCTTCAGGCAGGATTTTACCATAGAGACAGGACACATCCCCCTTCCGTGTGTTTTCGGTCAATTCTAAAAACGACTGTAACCTCTGGCAATGTTAAACGCCCAAGTACGTTAGCTCTCGTCCAGACATGTCTCAGTTTATCCCACTATGTCATATTTTTCTTCTGCAATTAATACTCTAGTTCATTTATTATTGTTGGTCAGACTGCCTGGCAATTTTCCCTCACTCCAGTCCTAGTTTAATATATTCCTCAGCTTCCTAGCCATTTTGTCTCACCTTTACAGCTGCACCTCCCATTTAGTGTGCAGACCGATCATAGCATAGAGCCTGTAGCCAAGAAAGAAAGTCAGCCAAGTTCATCCAAAAACCCAAAATCCCTCTTCTCCAACACCAATTTTTGAGCCACTTATTCACCTTCTAATCTCCCTCTGCCTCTCTGGGTGTGGCCGTGCGGTGGAACAGGTAATATTTCTGGAAAAACTATGGACACTACAAAATATGCTGGTCACATTGCCCTCTGTCATCTTCCGCCTAGACTACTGCAACATCCTTCTCTGTGGCTCCCAGCTAGCACCCTCGCTCCCTCTAATCCATCCTTTAAACTCTGCCTGCCCGTCTTATCCACTCTCTCTCGCTAACTCCTCTGCCTCTACCTCTCTGCCAATCCCTTCCACTGGTTACCATTGCCCAGCGAATTTCTATTTCAGCCTACTAAAACCATGACCTAGAAGGCTCTCTATGACCTCTCCCCTCCATACATCTCTGCCCTAATTTCAAAATATCTCCCCTCATGCACTCTCCGCTCCTCACAGGACCTTCTCCTCTGCTCTCCCCTTATCAGCTCCTCACACAACTGTCTCCAAGACTTCTCCTGTGCTTCACACACACTCTGGAACTCACTGCCCCAACACATCAGACTCTCCTCCACTTTCACCAGCTTCAAAAGCAACCTGACAACCCATTTCTTCAGGCTTGCCTATAACCTTCACTAAACTTGTCACTACTTCATCCACAGACATGTCTGCCCCTCACCTCATGTCTCTTTCCCCCTCCTTGTAGATTGTAAGCCCTCGCGGGTAGGGTCCTCTCTCCCTCTGTCATGCCAATTGTCATTATCCCTTATCACTGTACTCGTTTGACTTATGTAATGTATGTAACCCCCTCGAATGTACAGCGCCCTGGAATCAATGGCGCTTTAAAATAAATAATAATAATAATAATAATAATTGGTTGAGGAGTCCTTGCTGAGGGCAGCACAAGCTAGTGTCAGACCTGCTGTTCCCAGCGCTGGGTCCCTTATTCTGTAAGATGCAGCAGTTTTAGAGCATCAACCCCTCAAATCTTATTCATGAGCAGGTGTTCGCTCCACCCCCCAAAGGCCCACTGACAGTTATTATCATGTTTCTACCTATTCAAAGTAATAGGTTTGTCAGTTGAGGTGGGCGGGGCTAGTCTCAGGTGGGCGGGGTTTGAAAAAAACTGACACTGAAGGACTCTTCGAACGACTCTTTTGGCTGAAAACTGCAGATTTGAGCATTAAATACACGAAAACTACCGCATCTTACAGAATAAGGGACACAGCGCTGGAAACAGCAGGTCTGACACTAGCTTGTGCTGTCCTCAGCCAGGGAGGCAAAAACTATGTGGCAGGATCTCTTTAAATACCATGTTGACTGTCATTTGTTCCTTTGTTTTTATTTTTTTTTATATATATAAACTATAGTTTTTTTAGTCCTTTCTGGCACTTTGCACTTACTTATTATAAAAGTTTTACCACTAATGCATTAGTAATAACCTGACAAGGCCATATCAAATCCAAAACCTGATAAATTGCATAATATAGTCCCTTGGCTACCATATCAATCAAATGGAACCATCTGACTGTATCATGGTAACACTTCACCACCCACATATGTAACCAGAGCCTCAAACGACTAGAGGCTTCTATGTCAGTCTAGATCTACACAGAATGGGACAAAAAATGTCAGAAAGTCGAACTTTTTTGCAATGCACGACCGCGGTTTTTGTCACTGTATTTGCAAACACTGAGGTTGATTCTCTTTTTTTCTGCTGTCGGCACATACAATTGATTGTATGGGAAACGGACGACAAAATGCAAAACGTTGCTAAATCCGCCAGCGCCAGAAAACGAGCCAAAAAAATTACCCATGTAGACTACAGGTCGTTTTTTTCTATTCTAAGTCTATGGGCATGCAAAACGGTCGGATTTTCAGGGGTTCCAAAATACTTAAACCACCGAAAATCTGACCATTTTCTTGTGCTGTGTGGTCATAGCTTAACAGTTACTTCTATGTTCATCTGGCAATTACTACTGCAACATTAAGACACAGGAATGTGATAATTAAATTGTATACATACTGACCATTAAGTGTGTCCGATGCAGATCCAGTGATGGAGGCAGGGGAGTTCGTTCCTCTGGACTGCTGAGCTGAAGAGGAAGGATCATCTACTATAACCAACATATCATTGCTGCTCTCATCCAGAGCGAGTGATCCAGTATGGAGTTCACTATTAATGGATATCTAGCGAAAACACAACATATTACACGCTTCTGTAATTTATAGGAATAATTTTGCTCAGCAATTTAATTTACTATTAACTTGTGTGATTCTTCATTGGACAGTGTTTACAGAGATTCACCATTTTAGAAAATAACAAAAAAAGAAACAAAACCAAAAAACAGAGAAGAAAATAAGACCAGTACCGACCTTGTAACAAGAAAGGCAAGCATAGAATTCCGAACTCATCTGAGTTGTCTTTTTCACAAAAGACCACTTTATATTTTGGTAGTGGTTTTTAACCCCTTACCATTGCAGCCAGTTTCGAGCGCTATGATAGAGCCCCATTTTTTCAAATCTGCCATATGGGAATAACTTTTTAATGGTTTTACCTACCCATGTAATTAGGAGATTTTCTAGTGACACATTGTATTTTAAAGGGGTACTTTCGTTTCATCATTTGGCAGCTGTTTATACTGGTTGCTAAGCAGAGCTTGTATAATGGAGGGGCACCGGAGAATTCATTCGGTGTGAGCCGGGGGAAGGGAAAGGTTCTCAGCTATCGCTGGAAGTGAAAAGCTAAGTGTAACTCCATAGTGTATATCTACATTTCTCGCTCTCGCTACATACTTTGTAATTAGAATGGGCATTTGATATTCAGGACTCTGGGAAAGATGGGTGATTTTTTTTCTCTGTCTCTCACACACAGTGATATATCCTGCAGATTATTACACCTCTGACCTCTACAGATCTGCAGAACAAAACTATACGCTTTATCTGTTTGTGTTTATATGGTCTCTGCACATAATCTCTCTCTCTGCTGCAGGACCTCTGATTGCTGTAAGCGCCAAGCCCCGCATGCATAAGTCGCACCTACCACTGATTGCTGTCAGTGCCAAACCCCGCACGCATGTTGCACCTACCACTGATTGCTGTCAGTGCCAAGTCTCTCTCTCGTCCCTCTGCGCGCTCCCGCTCATGACTTGTTTCCCCCATCTCCCTCAGACACGCGTTCACGATAACGATCGGGGCTGCGATCTGGGCGTAACCCTACCAGACCTCTCACTTCATTCCCAAGCACTAAACACACAGCCCGTTCTCCTAAACCATAGCATTTTGCTTATCGTAACCAAGGACAGACATGCTTAGATTTTTGGTCCCCTCCTTTTCAACTATGATATTCGTA
This sequence comes from Phyllomedusa bahiana, assembly GCA_025379985.1. Lineage (NCBI taxonomy): Eukaryota > Metazoa > Chordata > Amphibia > Anura > Hylidae > Phyllomedusa > Phyllomedusa bahiana. Next base: position 68,447 of record JAODAL010004093.1, read on the forward strand.
GCGAGAAAACCCCCTTCAGTTAGTAATACATTTTGGTTGATACAATTCTTGTTTGTTAAATCAAATATCAAAATGTCGTGAAAGTTTTTTTTTTTTAAAAGCTGCTATTTTCAAAGTTAAAATTTTTTGCATTTAACACAGATAAGTATACCACACAAAATAGTTTTTAAATTGGCATCTACCATATATCTACTTTATGTTAGCACAATCTCTATGACAATATACCTTTTCCCTTAACCCCTAAAGCACCAGGCATAAAAAGGCCTTAATGACCAGCTCAATTTTGAAGTTTTTGCAAATAAATTACTGCAGAATTTAAACAATAATTTTCTTGCTTCATGAACATAAAGTATTTTTCTGTATTTTTTTTTACACCATTCACATTTCATGTTAAATGAAATGTTTAATTAATTCTACAGGTTATTACGGTTGTGTAGATACCAAATATGTGTACTTTTTTGTGTAATGTAGGTACAATAACTTTTTTATTAAATATTTATTTTTATTTTATTTATTTTTTTCTACAATATGCTATGTAATAGCATATTCATGTATGCTATTACATTACCTTCTGTGTCAGTATGATACAGGCTGCAGTCAGGGCAGTGTGCCCTGACTGCAGACTTGCAATACAGAAATCCCTGGGGCTACTCTACAGTAGGTCCACAGGGCTGATTGTACAGACATTCCTTGGGCTCTATCGGGTCATGACAACCATCAGCACCAAACTCCTTAGATGCCGTGGTCAGTATTGATCGAAAATAGCGACCGTGTTCCGGACATAGCCTAAAATATAGGCACCCTCAGCCACTACTTGCTGGGGTATTCAGGTATGTCATTTTCCCTTTTGTTTCTAAAATAAAAGGGTGTCATGGGAGCTTTGGGACTCACCCTGTATATGTACAGTGAAGGAAATAATTATTCGATCCCTTGCTGATTTTGTAAGTTTGCCCACTGCCAAAGACGAACAGACTATAATTTTAAGGGTAGGTTAATTTTAACATTGAGAGATAGAATATCAAAAATAAAATCCAGAAAATCCTCTTCTAAGAGGAGAGTTGCTGCTGCTGCTGGATCAAAGGGTTATAAGATAAGTGGTTTTAGCGAGTATTCTGAGCGTGCGAGGGTGTTTTTTTTTGTTTTTTGTCTCTGTTTTTTTTTTAAAAATGTCTTTTTCTTAATTGGGGGATTTTAATTTTTTTGGGGACTTTAGTTTTGGGGGGGCTTTTTGAAAGGGCAAGTTTTAAATACAGATTTCTCAAATTGTATCAAAAATTTTTTTTTTTTTGGAAAACCTCTCCATGATTTCCCCATTTTTTGACAATGCTGCCCCAGTGCACAACCTGTCAATGATGCCACCCTTTGAGAAACTTTTTCAGGGGGCATACTTCTGTGCAAGATGGGGGTGCACACTGCACTTTTTAGAACCCTTTTTTAAATTTTTAACTAAATGACAATGGCGACACTGAGACCCCATTGCCAACTTGGAAGCGAGTTTACTGCCCCACTGAGCAACCCACCGCAGGGGGAAAAGCTGGGGAGGGGGGGTAGCATGGAGGGCGGGAAAAAAAGGGCCGCAAGCGGGGTAACAGTTAGAAAAAAAGGGGAAAGAGGGAAAGGGGCAAGGGGGCTAGTCCGGGATCTGGGGGCCCCCCAACAAATTTGCAAGATTGGGGGAAAGGGGGGGGGATGTAAAGCTAAAGAAATAGCATTGCTGTACAAGACACTCCCCCTGCTGTTTCCATAAGATTGGGAATAGGATTACGGGCCCAATGCTAAAATTTGCAAGTAGTTGGGGACTCCATTATTGGGGGAAACAGAAAAGGGCAACTCCACAAAGCCCGGGGGATCGTCGAACAGTATGTTTTTTCCCGGGGCCCGGGGTTTTTGACAAAATCCGGATGGGGCTGACAAAATTGCGGGGTGAGGCGTGAGAATCCACCCTGCATAGTCCAAAATTGGGGCACCAATGACAAAGTTAAGGAAAGGTTTGGAGTTTCCATAAAAATGGTTTCGGGACGGGGGAAAAAAGGGCTCAAGGCAAAAACCTCCGGGGGTAAATTTTTCAGAAATTTTACCTGTTCCAAAGGGGGCCAAACACCAAGGGGCAGAGGAAAATTAAGAGGTAAAATTAAGTGGCTAAAAAAATTGGTTTTGGGAAAAGGGAAATTTGGGTTTTTGGAGAACTGGTTGATTTCGTCTTGGCTACGGGGTTTCAATCTAGGGAGGGGCTGCACCAAAATGGGGGGGGTTCAGCGTATTGGGGGACAAAATGGCTAGGAATTTAGAAATATTTAAACTGGGGACTGGGGGGGGGGAAAACTACACATAAAGCGTGCAAGATAGTGAAGAAAGAGGGGCTGGGAATTAGTAAAAATCGGGGGGTTTGGAGTGGAGGGAAAGGGTGAAATGGGTTATAAAGAATAGGGAAAAAAGGAAAATAAAAACGGAAAAAACTCAAAATTGCATGCGACCAATGCCAATCGACCAAAAAAAATAAATGAACTAGAAGTTTTAAATTGCAAAAGGGAAATAAAAGCATAGGGGGGTTTTAAATGAGACATGGCGGAACGAGAGCTACGACTGGGGGGTTTAACTTCAGGGTTACAGTCTTTTTAGAAGTGCCCGTAAACCCCCGGAAGGGGGAAGGTGCCCTGCCCTCTATGTAAAAACCCTTTTCCCTGAAGCCAACACTCCCGGGGAAGATATGGGTAAACGAGTGAAACGGGGTGGAATCACTAGGGGTAAATATAAAATGGGGAAATTAACGTAATAAAATTTCTAATTGGGGTCTGCAAATAGGCCTCCAAATATAACAAAACCCCATAGAAGATATGTTCCTCGGGCAAATAGATAAAGCATCAAATCAGAATGAGGGTTTTTATTCGGGCGACTTTAACTACCCAACAAAAACGGGGAATCTGAAACCTTTTAGCTCTCAAAAAGGGAAACAGTTTTTGTCTATAACAAAAGATAATTCCCTTTTCCCCAAAATTTGGCAGGAACCGACAAGGGAAAAAAGGGGCCCTTCTGGGAACTTAATATTTACAAAAAAGACCTGACAGATTAAAAAAGGGGTTCGGGGTTTGAGGGGAAACCTAGGGAATAGGGGACCATAATATAATAAATTTCCATTTATCCTTCAATAGAGTTTTTTTGTCCATGGGCCACAAAAACACAAAATTTTGAAAAGGGCCCAAATTTTACCCTGTTTAGAAGCACAAAAACTGTATTGATTTGGGACAAGGTGTTTAAAAATAGCCCCCAAAAAAATAAATGGGAAAAATTTTTAAAAAACATTTTAAAAGGCGTCCACTGTGAGAGGTAAAAAACCATATGGAAAAAAAAATAAAAAGAAACGGGAAAAACCCAATTGGACCAAACAAGTTTTAAAGGGGGCCCCCCCAAAAAATTAAAAAAAAAAAAGAAACCCTTTCACTACAAAAACCCAGGAGGGCGTTTAAAAAGGCGCAAAAGAAATAAGGGAAGAAAATAAAGTGTTTTAAAAAAAAGAAAAAGGGCCCAGCAAAGCGGGAGACAGAAAGACGTATTGAAATAAAAAAGTAAAACTAACCCCAAAAAAATTTTTTTTTAACTATAAAAAATAAAAAAAAGATTAAAAAAAAAATTTGGGGGGCCCTTTAAAAAGTACAGAGGGGGGAGACTATAGAGGGCGATGAAAAAAAGCAAACCAATTAAACAATTTCTTCTCCATTTGTATTTTACCGAGGAGGGTGAGCTTCCTGTTATGAGCAAAGGGGGAGGTAAATTCCAAATTAAATGTTTTTTTGTCTAACCCAGGGAAAAAGTGCAGCTTTCCCCCTTAGGGAAAATTAAAAAAAGACAAATCCCCAGGCCCTGCCCGGGATACCCCCCCCCGGTCCTAAGGGAGGGTTTAAATAATGGTTTAGATTTGCCCCCCATTTTTAATATTTATTGGGCTGTATAATAACGGGGGGATGTCCCCCAAAGGGTTTGGGGCATAGCAAATGTGGTGCCAATATTCAAAAAGGGGGTTTAAAAATGATCCTGGAAACAAAAGGCCGGTAAGCTTTAAACCCCTGTTGTAGGTAAAATGTTTGAGATGCTAACCTGGAGTATCTCACTGGGAAAAAAAATGTATAAAGCCGTTTTCCCGCATGGTTTATGAAGGATAGGGCCTTTCAGACTAATCTCATCACCCTTTTATGAGGAGGTTAGGTTTCCCAAATGGTTTGGCCAAATGGAAGTCATATAATTTTTATTTTCCCAAAGCATTTGATACGTTTTTACATAAAAGGTTTTAAGGGAAAATGGAATTTCTTGGGGCGGGGGGAAAAAGTGTGCAAGTGGGTTAAAACCAAATGGCTCACCCGATAGAAAACAAAGGGTTTGGGAATTAAAGGGGGCATACTCAGCTGGATCCCTGTTACTAGTGGGGTAACCCCAGGGGTCAGTATTGGGGGCCCTTTTCCTCTTTTAAAAATTTTTCATAAATCATCTTACACAGGGAATTTGCACATTTGAATATTGGGTCTTTGCAGATGATTACAAAACTCTGTAAAGGAATCCACACAATGGGGGATAATTTGGGGTTTTTCAAAGGGATCGGGTAGGTTTTAAAGGCCCCGGGCAGAGAAGTGGCAGATGAGGTTTAACAATGATAAATGCAAGGTTTTGCAAATGGGGAGGAAAAAAACCATTACATGATTTTCATGTTTAAATGGGAAAAAAACTGGTAAAAGGACATGGAGAAGGACTTTGGGAATACTAATTTGGGCAGTAAAAAATTTAAATGTACCCAGTGTCAGCAGCAGCTTTCCAAGGTACAGGAAACCAAAAGGGGGGAAATTTAAAAAACCCTAGATGCACAATTAATTTGGGGAAAATTATTCCCCCTATACAAGTCACTGGTTTTTACCACACATGGAATATTGTGTAAAAGTTTTTGGGGACAAATGCACAGGAAAAACATTGTAAAAGCTTGAACAGGTACAAAGGCGGGGAACAAAAATAATTAAAGGCCGGGTGGGCTGCAGTATCCAAAAGATTTGCAAGGTTTTGGGTTTTTTTAGGGTTTTTAGAAAAGAAAGGCTTTGGGGGGGCTAATTTAAAATTTTTTTAAATATATTAAGGGCCAAAAAATAAAATCTCATAAAGACTTATTTAAAACCCAGGAAATGATCTAGAAAAAGGGGGGCCCTCCTCTACGTCTTGAGGAAAGAAAGTTTCTACATAAAACCCTAGAAAGGGGTTCTTTAAATGGGGAAAAGCCCGGGGAGACTGTGGGAAATCTTTTGCCCAAAGGGAAATTTTTCATGGTGGAAATTCCAAAACCAACAAGTTTTAAAAGGGGCTTGGGGTGCATTTTTTTGGGGCGTGATAACAAAACAAGTTATAGTGACTAGGAAATTTCCAAAGAAAGGGGGTGGAAAACTTTTCCCAGATGTAATATTTAAAAAGTTATAGTGACTAGGGGTTTTTAGAGGGGGGCGTTGATCCAGGGATTTATTCCGATTGCCAGAAAAAGGGGTATGGGAAAGGGAATTTTTTTTCCCCAACATTAGGTCAAATGGGTCCACCTCATGGGGGTTTTTTTCCCCTTTCCCCTGTAAAAAAAAACTTTAACACTTTAGCAACACTTTAATAAATGGGCTGAACTGGAAAGGGGTTTTAATTGTCTATTTTTTTTGGCCTGACAAACTAAAGTAAATATGTAACAATTTTATAAATTAATTTTAATTTATTTGCAAAATTTTTTTAAGGGTTATAAGGGGTTTAAGTACCTAATCAAATAAACTTAAATAATTTAAAACAATGGATTTTTTTGATTTTATTTTTGATTTTTCTATCCTTTAATGTTAAAAAAATTTAAACCCACCCTTAAAATTATAGACTGACTATGTCTTTGTCAGTGGGGGCCAAAATTTTAAAAAATCAGCAATGATCAAAAAAAATTTTCCCTTTTCACTGTATGTGGTGAAAAGTCAAAATTCAAAATGTCAACAAGTGTTATAAAAGGGGCGTCTAAACTTTTTTAGGCAAAAAGGATGTGGTCAATGGTTAGCACCCTTTTGGGGCCAGGAAAAAGCAAAACCTTGATTGAAAACCCTCAATTTTATCTGGTTTTAAATGGTTAATTTAAGGGGCCAAACTGATTTTTTAAGGGCCAACAGGGCCGGGGGCATGCCCCCCATTGCTTGGTTACATGGTGACAAAAAGGAACCCATACTGGGTAACTAATGGGGGCTTTTTTTTTAAAACCCCTGGATGAAAAGGAAAAAATGGGGGCACTCCCCAACCTTAACTTTTGTTTCATACCCCCTTTTAAACAAACCCAAACGTTCCCCAAAATTAAATGAATTACAGATCAAGCACAGCGTGTGACACTTACTTCACGGGAAAGGGAGGGGGGCTTTTGAAGGTCCACACTGTTAAACGAGTAAATCTCCATCCAAAAAGGGTTTTTAAAATTTTTAAATTTGGGGGCACAAATGGAATAAAAAAATTTTAAATACCACCCTTTTTTTTTCTTCCCCATCAATACCCACTTCTTTCTTCTTTGAAATTTGGAAAGAAATAAAAAAAAAATGGCCCAGAAAATTTTACATTAAAAACACAGAAAATACAACACAATATTATTGAGCGATATCATTTGAAGTTCAAAGAATGCCTCTGTTTTCTTCAAATGAAAAGGTTAAGTAGTGACATTTTAGGCATTATATTGTATTATAAGGACACATTTAAGTAACTTATTCATAAAAGAAAAAAAAACATTGGGGAGAAAAAAAACCTTTTCGCATTTTTTTTTTCCCCCTTTTTTTCTTTGCGCTTTTTTTCTTTGTTGGTCTTTTTTTCCTTGTGTTTTTTTTTCTTCTTGTCCTCCGGGCCCGTACTACAAAAACATCATATAATGAGATCACAATGTTAAATACAATGTTACAGTTTTGTTAGATTTTTGAAAGTGTTTGTACGCCCCCTTTTACTTCTTATGAGAAACTGGTTTTAAGGGTTTACAAAAACAAATGTGTTTTCCCCTTCTCACATTTTTGCCTTAAACTTTGCCCAAAAGGGTTTTTCAATCTTAGACATTTATCTCCAAAACCCAATCTATCTTGAGAAAAGGTGCCTAAAACTTTTCTTTCAAAAGGGAAAGGGGGGTTAGCAAAGGGTATACAGAAATTTTTCCCGGGTTTGGTTTGTAGGGAAAGTTTTAAAAGACAGAAGGCAAGTTTTTAATATAAGATAAAATGTGAAAATTTTTGTTAAGCTGTTCGAAGAGTTATCAATGTGTGTAGATGTCAAATCAGTTTATGACCACATGGTTTATTTCTCTCCAGGAAAAAGGGATTTTGAATAAGGAAGGCTATCACCCCCTTTTTGAAATTTTTCCCTTTGGGCCAAACCCCCTGGGGACGCCCCGTTTTGACCAATTTCTTTCGGGAAAAAAAAAAAGGAAACAAGACCCAAAGCACCCCTCCAAATTATGAAATGAACTTTTTTGGGGAAAGAAGCAGGAACTGGTATTCTATTGAAAATTTTAGGGGGCCCCGGCGCAGTCACCAGTTCTCAAACCCCCATTGAGCTTTTTTGTGGGAGCACTTGACCGTTTGATGCGCAAAAAGTCCCATCAAGCCAATTAAACTTGTGGGGGGGGGCCTTTGGGAGCATGGGGTAAAATTTCCCCATTTTAACCTCGAAAATTTTAAACAGGTGATGAAAAAAAAAAGGTCTGCAATGCTGTAATTGCAGCAAAGGGTCCCATTCTTTGGGGGAAAAGAAAAGTTTGAAGTAAAAAATTTTATTATTTCAAAAAAAAAATTTTTATTTCTAACCTTGTCAATTTCTGGACTTTATTTCTTTTTAATTTTGAACTTTTTTGATAAATAAAATTTTTGAGTTTTCGGGGAAAACACAAAATTGTTTTGGTGACCCCAAACTTTTTAAAACAGTAGTGTATATTTTATTGCAACTTTTAAAAAACACACATACATAGACACAAATCTGGATTTTAAAGAAAAGAAAAAAAAAAGGTAATGAAAGTAACACTTTTAAAATTTGCCCCCCATTTTTTATTTTTTTTTTTTCCCTTTTTTCCCTTTTTTTAAACCCTTAAACACCCAACCCCCCTACTATAGTCGGCAAATAGTGCAGGTCTTCTTTCTGCTGCGACGTCTTTAGGCTCCCAGCTCTGCAACTGCCCTATGAATGGAGCTGTAGTTAAAAGGGTTTTGTCTCACTACAAAAATTGCTTTTTTTTTAAAAAGATTTTGCAAAAAAAAATTCACTTTGCAAAAATTTTGCCCCATTAACTTTCCTACCTACCCCCCCCCTTAGAAAACCCCTTTGTATGGGCTGCATCAGCTCCTCAGGTTGCTATAGTCCCAGACCTTTTTTGATCAAACCTGATAGGCTGCCAGCCTGGTTGTATAGGTATAAAACCGGGGCTTTGGCAGCCTAGGGGGAACCAGAAAACACACCCCTGAATTCAAAGAAAAAACCAAAAAAACGGGGAATGAGGTAAGATAAACCCAATGTATTGAGAAAACCCCCTTTTAAAACGCTCTGTTCAAAGAGCAGCCTCTTTTAAATGGGGGGCCCAAAGGGGGAAACATCCTTTTCCCCCCCGGCGTTTAACCTTTTGAATGCCATAAACAGTGCCCCAACGCATTAAAAAAAAAGGGATTTTTCCCCCTGCCCCCAGTGGGACCCCCCCCTACTATACAGTAGCTCCTGGGCTGCCCGTATATAAGCCTGCGGCCCAGGGCCACGGTGTCTGCCCAGCCCGCCCCCTGTGTCAGAATGACAAGTTTTGAAATGAAATTTAGATTTTCATGTATTTAATACATTCCCAAGTGAAAAAAAAAAAGGGCAATAGTTATCTCTTAATGGGATAAAAAAGTGAAAAACAAAAAAAACAAGTGCTACAATAAAAATAATTAATAAAAAAAAAAAGAAGGGCATAAAATCACAAAAAAAAAAACATCCTCACTTTATTATGTTTTCCCGTAGTTTTAAATAAACCTGTAAAATTTTAATCAAAAACCGGTTATTAGTTTTGAAATGAAAATGGGGGTTAAAAAAAAAAAAAAAACACAAATGCAAAAAAAATGCTTTTTTCCCCCAATACTTTGGGGGGACACAACACCTGGGAAAACCAGGCACTTACCCTAGGAGGCTGAAAAAAAGGCAGGCCCAAAAATGGACTATTTCCCTCCTCCTGACACCAGTCAAATTCATTTTTTCGGGCCTGTGTCCTTAAGGGGCAGACGTTTTTTCTCCGCGGGGTCTGCGGGGTTTAATTTTTTTTTGTTTGCTTGCAGGGGGGTGATAAAGCCTCTTATCTCCACCCAATCAGGGGGGTCGTCACCGTGTTTTTCACAGTACGTTTTTCCCCTTTTTAGGGCTTTCGGGAAAAACCAGTCAGTTCTTTAGGGGGGCTGAACTTCCCCCCGTTTTCCCCCCCAACTGCCGCTTTGGGGGTCCCTTTTTTGTGGATTTCGGTAGCCCCACCTGCAGGTGCGTGGTACCGACGAGGTGGTGCCGCACTGCCCGAAGACTTCCTCTATTTTGAAGGGGGGGGGGGGAGGGTCCCCCGGGGGCTCGGGGTTTTTTTTTTTGTAGTTGGAGGCCTTAAAGGAGTTTCTGTTTCCTGTGCCCCCCCAGCAGCGGTTGTCTCAGCGTCAAAAGGGGCCCTTGAAGGGGTTTTTGGGCTTTTTCCTCCTCTTTGCCTTGGGCCGGTTTCCCAAAAAAGCAGGGGAAATCTGCCGCTGTCCAGATCTGGACAACCATTGTGATACCACAGCGTTTCCAGCGTGGTACCACACGCCCGGGCTTTTAAAAAAAAAACAGGGCACAGAAGAAGAAAAAAGGAAAAAAAAAAAAAAAAATACAAAAAAAAAAAAGGAAAAAAAACCCGCTGCTTTTTTTTCTTTTACTTGCAGGGTAGCACCAACCCCGGCTTCCCGGGATCAGGGTTTTTTCCCATACAGAGAATTTAGCATCTGGGACTAAGTTCCCTTTCCTCAAATTTTTCACTTGAGCTCTGTCCAGACAATTTGGGGAAATACATTTAAGCCCAGGGCCCGAACACGGCCTTTTATTTTTTTCTGGTGGGCTCCCCCTGGGCTTTGAAAGGGATGATTTAAAAAGAACATCTGTGCTAGCCCTTATACGGCAGCAGAGGGAAACCTTATTTCGTTGGGAATTTTTCAGCCTCTCAAGGGATTTACTGTTCCCCACTCTTTTTAGAGTCTGAGGAACTAGTTTTTAAGGATTGGGAACACCCTGAAAGCACCTGCAGGTTTTTAAATCGCTGGTGTATTATAACAGACTTGCTTTGGTTTCATTAAACCCTTTCCCCAAACCCGGTTTAGCAAAAGGGTTAAGTGCTCCACCCTCCCTCTGGAGGCTTTGGGTGGAGACTCAGGAGAAAATTTCAGCTTCCCCGTTTTTTTATCGTGGCCTTGGAGATCAGTAACTGCCGGACTGCTGTCCCTCCCTTTCAAGGCTCAGGGCTTTGGGGGGAACCTGGGGCCCCACCGGGTGGTGGGGTGGGTGACCATTGTTCTTAAAAGGTTCTTTTTAAAAAGGGGCAGTGCTAGTAATCCGAAGGTTTTTTCTGTTAAAACCCTAGCCTTTTCCAAACATTTTGTATAAACCACCCAAAAAAAAAATTTGTTTACACCCAAAGAAATCATGAAAATGATCATTTAAATTGGGTAATTCCACCTCTGGCCCCGGGGTAAGACCCGTTTATTTTTCCCCAAAAAGGGGGAAACCCAAAGGCCCCTGAGGGGAGGGGTCATGGCTTTGGGGGAGAAGGGGGGGGAAGGTTGCCAACCCCAAAAAGACACCCTTTTTGCAAAAGCCCGGGCCCCATAACTGCTGGGCCCAAAGCAGTGGACTCGGAAACGTCGCAGCCCCGGTGTCCTAACCCCTGGGGGGAAAAAATGGCCCGTGGTATAAGGGGTACCCTCGCTTTTTTTCAAGGCCTTTCATACACCACGCACAAATGACACTGGGGGAAAAAAGGCGGGTATTCACCTTTTTAAAAATTTAAAGGGTTTTCACCATACAGGCTTCATGGACTACGGAGTTTTTTGGGGACCCTGGTACAGGGCCCGGGGGTGGTGGGCTCAGACCAAATCCACCCCGCCCCCTTAGGGGTTTGGGTTTTGTACACGGGGACACCAGGTACTACCCCCAACCCGCGGGACTCACCCCAAAAAACCCCCCCGCGGGCCCGCAAGAAATTGAGGTGGGGCCCCGTCGCGATTTTCCCCCCCAGTGCGTTTAAGGCTTGGAAATTCCCCCTTTTCTGCGGGATTTTTTGGGGGGAAAAAAAAGGTGGGGCCCCCGTAAACATGTGGGTACAAGGTAATGTGGGCTGGGACCAAAGGGGGCCCGAGGAGCCCCATGGGTTTTTTCCCCTTTTCGGTCCGGCAGGGGGCCCCCAGGGAAAATCCCTCTGAGCCCCGAGTTTTGCCTCCTTGCCAGATCCCCGGGGGAACTTTGGCACGGGTCCCGTGAAAGGGGCCCCAAAAAATTTGGGGCATTTTTGGAGAAATTGGGCCAAAAAGATAGATTTTGGGGAAAACCCCAGGAGCCCGGGGAAAGGGCGGCTAAACCCCCATTTTGGGCCCTCAAAAATAGTTTGGGTATTTCCCGGGGAAAAAAAAAACCCCAAACCCTGGGGGGTGGGGCAATTGGTGGTTCCCCCGGTCCCCATGGGCCGCCAAATTTTTGGAAACGCCCACCCCATTTTGTTGGGGTGGGGCACTTGGGGATGGAGAAAACCCGGGAAAAAGAGTGGAGCCCTAAAATTTTAATTGGGGGAGGGGGTTTTTTAGGGGATTGAGGAAAATGCCGTTTGCCCGTAGTTAAAATTTAAAGCTCCTAGGCCCCATTTTCGGGGCCCCCCAAATTTCCCCTTTCCAAATTTAAAAGAGGGCCCCTTTGAGAGGATCGGATTTGGGCTTTGGGGGGCCCTCCCCCAAGTCCCCGGCCCCGGGACATCAGCAAAATCTTAGGGGGTCCCCGATTTCGCCCCCCGCTTTTTCCCGAGGCTATTCCCCTTTAGGAACACCTCCCCCAAAGGATTTGCTAAGGAGCTGTTTTCCCAAAAGTTCAAACCCGGGACGAAGGTTTTCCCAAAAAGGAAAAAATGACGACCCCGGGCAAACCCCCCCCTGTCTAACGTCACCCCCCAGACCGGCCGCCCCACTCAAAAATTTCCCAACTTTTTACCTCAGTATATTTACCCCCAGAAAACCCTGGTCTGGTGGAGAGGTTCAAAAAAAAACCCAAAAAGGGGGTTTCTCAAAAAGGTGGGAGATAAGGGTGGGGGTGCTGGGATGCCTTTCTACCCTACCCTCATGTTTTTCAGTAAAAAGGGGGGTCCTACAAGGGTTTCCCAGGGGTTTTTTAAAATTTCCCAGCTCCCCCTTTGGTTTGAACCCAAACCCAGCGGACTCCTGGACATAGCCAAAGGAAAACCTGGGCAGGAAAATTTCCCCACATAGAGTGTCCCTTGAGCCCCATCCCCCGAAATGCAGGGCAAAACGCGCCGTTTTGCCCATTGACGTGAGCACCTTTACAGGGCAAGAAAACAAGCCAGGGTAAATAAAAATCGGGAAGGGTCAAAAGTGTTTCAGCCCGGCCCAATATTATAGTACTTTTTCCCCACGGTCGAAAACAAAATTTTTTGGCAAAGTGACAGGGCCCCTATGAATTAAAGGGAAAGGGTCGGACGTAAATTAAAAAGGTGGTTTTCCCGGCCCCGGGAAAAGAAAGCCTTATCAAAAAATAAACCCTATTACCCTTAAAAATTTAAACCTTGGGGAAAGGGCCGTCCAAAAATCTTGGGGGTTTTGTAAAGAGGCGTAGGGGGGTCCCAAAATGATATTTAACCCCCTGTCTGTATCTTGGGAAATCCCCTGTCAGAAGCCCAGGGCAGGAAACCAGGGAGTTCCTACAAAGGAAAACCCGCGATTTTTTTTAGAATTCCATCGCCTAAGGCGGTTTTTAACATGACTTTGTACCCGAAACCCGGCCCGAAGGTACGTTTGAGGGCCCTATAAAGGGTTCCCTGAGGCAAGCGATTGCCCAGGAAAGGGTTAAAAAAAATGCTGGGGCTTGGGGTAAAAGAAAGGGCCAAAGTGGGTGGGCGAGCCCTACGTGCTCTACCCCAAAACCCGATAAACCCGCTTGGGATTCCCGCAAAAATTTTTTTGCAAGCTCAACAAGTATAAAAATTTGGGTGCCTAAACCCCATGCCCCCGGGGTTTTTATGAGTTTGGGCGAAACGGCTTTGGACCCGCAAGGTAAAATAAGCCCCATTGGACCTGACCCGGGCTATTGGGGGTCCCCCCTCACAAAGGAGGTCAGGGGGAAAATTCCTTTTTTTTTTCCCCCCCATATGGAAAACCCCTTTTATTTTGGGCGTCCCTTTCCCCCTTTTTCCTAAAATGGGGTTTTCCCGGAAAACATTCCCAAAAGGGTATTGGGGGGGCATCATTTCCCGCACCCCTTTGGAAATATTTCATGGGAAAATTTTTGGGTATTTTGGTGGGGCTTTAGTACGGCTTGGGAAACCCCCCCTAAAAAAACCCCCAGTGCCCCGGCCCCCTCTTAGATGGGCCCTTAAAAGGGGAGCAGGGGTTAACCCCCCAAACCCCAAAAATTTCGCCATAGGGCTCGGGGGGGGGGGGGGGCCGCTATCTGGGCTAAAGACAAAGGGGGGGGGAGTAATCAAGCCCCAAAATAGACAAAATTTGGGGCAATTAGGGGAATTTTGGGCCCCCAAACCCGGGCCCCCAAGAAACAGGTTTAGGGGTTTTTTTTGGTATTGCAGGGTATATGGGAGGTTCGTGGGCCCCCCTTTGGGCCCCCATAGCAAGGGCCCCCCTTAAGACCCCCAAAGGGGCCAAATCCACTATGGGCAAAATGGAAACCCAAGGGGGGCCCAAAAAAGCCCCTTTAAAAAACTTTTCAAAAAACCCTACTTTATTGCCCCAAATTTTAGAAGGAATTTTTTGGGCCAGGCAAAACGCTTTTGGGGTGGGATTAGGCGTTTTCCTGTCCCGCTGTTGAGGGGGAAAAAACACCCTGTAGTGCACCTCAGAAGGGAACTGTCAGCGGCGGAGAAAAACTACGCCATAGTAGAGAGAGAATGCCTGGCCATTAAGTGGGCTATCGAGTCACTGCGCTACTACCTGATAGGTAGACCCTTTAAAGTTGTCACAGACCATTCGCCCCTCAAGTGGATGGCCCAAAATAAGGGAAAAAACACAAGGGTGACCCAGTGGTTCCTGGCTCTACAGGACTTTAAGTTCTGTGTAGAACATCGCCCCGGGTCACAACAAGCGAATGCAGATGCACCGTCGTGGGTGCATAACTTGATGGCACAATGTGCTCCGCCCCACAGGTCAGAGCAGAAGGGGGGGATATCTAAGGCTGCAGCTGGAAGAGTCTGCAATGGCATATACATACCAGCCAGGTTCTGGAAATATGTCTGGGGAGTCCAGGACACATGCCACCAAGGTGAGGAGCTTGGTGGAGTGAAAGGCCATTGTTAAATGGTGCGACGTACAGACTGTCGACCTATATTTAATCTGTCGGTTAGTCGGCTTCCAGCCTTTCTGGGTCGGCCTTTCATTGGGCTAAGCATAGCGCAGGGTGGGGGCTTATCCCCGTGGTCACTCCAAGATTTCCCTGCTGTATATAGGTCAGCAGGTAGCTGACTGGGCATAGCTGTACCTCAGTCTCCCTTTGGGGCTGAAGGTGTTCATACGGGAAGCCGTGCGTATCTACTAAGGTGCTAGGGGGGGGGAAACTACAGAAAATGTTAGAAAAGGCTCAGGGCAGGAGTTTTTCTTTTGTTTATTGCTGTGCATGTTTTTGCATCCGTTTTGTTCTGCTTCAATAAACCCAGACAAGGGATCCGTTGTACCTGACACTGCCTCATGCGGAAAGACTATGCGGATGGTGACCCCAGAGACTACCGCTTATTTCAGCAAAGTCAAAAGTTTACATCATTCATTAGTATTTGGTAAGCATTGCCCTTAAACTGTAGACTTGGTCAACTTTTAGTATCCATCCCAAGCTTCTTAAATGTTAGTAGGAATTTGGGGTTTGTACAGAACGGGTGTAAATGACCCATATCTTTTGGTCGCTTGCCGACCTGCCCTTCGGGTTTGACCTACATTTCATGGTTTTGCCCATCATTTTCAATAGGATTGAGATCAGGACTTTGGGTTGTTCACAAGGCTAACTGCACCCCCCGGGCAATTAGCCGGTCTCGGGAGGGCGCTGATCGGCGTGGGGGGGGGGGGGGATGCTGGAGCCGCGGGCCCATAGACATGTAAATTTAAATCTCCCCCGCGGATATTGGTCTGAGGGGGAGGGAGGCGTCTTTCTTTAGCTCTCTAGTGAACTGTGTTACGAAATGTTCGGGCGCATTCGCTCGTATTTAGAGCGCAGAACGCTTCAATACGGGCGAAATGCGCCCCAAAAACCCTTGTGAACATCTTTTGTGAGGCCCCCCAAAACATTGACTTGGTTATCCTTTTTTTTTTTTTTTTTTTTAACAATATTTTATTTTTTTTTTAAATTTTAAATATAAGCACAAATGTTCAAAAATATAAACTAGTCATTTTCAATATCATATTAATAAAATATCGTGAATAGATACAATCTTGTCCACACATAAAAAACTAAGAAAGTAAAACTTATTATCACAATAATTACACAAATTAACATCTTGCTAATTGTAACACATATAAAGTGGAATAGACACAACTATTCTAATCTTATACAAGAAAAGTATTCATAGGACTAAACAATAGGTGAGTACCCTAACCGTCTATTTCCCCGACAGAGTGCATTTCCAGTTGTCACCAGTGAATTGTTGTCCATAGAGCGTCTTCACTATTTAAAAACATTCTCATCTCATTTCATCACCGGGCCATCCTATTCCCCTAATTCTTTAGACCGATTTACCTAACGATCCCCCCTGCCCCACCCTCACCAGACGAAGAGGCTAGAGAAGAGAAGTGGCTTCCCACCCCTCTCTCCAGATTGATCAAGGATCTTGGTTATCCTTAAGCCACTTTGTAACCAGTTTGGCAGTAAGCTTGGGGTCAGTGTCCATTTGGAAGACCCATTGCTGCCCAAGCTTTAACTTCCTGGCTGATGTCTTGAGATGTTGCTTCAGTATTGCCACATAATCTTCTTTCCTCAAGGTGCCATCAATTCTGTGAAGTGCACTAGTCCCTCTTGCAGCAAAACAATCCCAAAACATAAAGGTACCACGCCTTGTTTCACAGTTGGGATGGTGTTCTTAGGCTTGCAAGCTTCTCCCTTTTTCCTCCAAAAGTAATGTAAAGTAAACAGTTCAATATTCGTTTCGTCAGATCACGGGACATATCTCCAAAAATGTAGGTCTCTGTTCATGTGTGCATTTGCAAACATTAATCTGGCTTTTATGTTTCTTTTGGAGTAATGGCATCTTCTTGGCAGAGTGGCCTTTCAAACCATGATAATACAATACTCGTTTCACTGTAGATAATGATACAATCTTACCAGCTTCCGCCAGCATCTTAACAAGGTCTTTTGCTTTTGTTCTTGGGTTGATATGCACATGTCGGGCCAAAGCACGTTCATCTCTGAGACAAAGAACCCATCTTCTTCCTGAGCGGTATGATGGCTGGAAATTCTTATCTTGTTTGTACTTGCATATAATTGTTTGTACAGATGAACGAGGCACCTTCAGGTATCTGGAAATTGCACCCAATGATGAACCAGACTTGTGCAATTCAACAATTCTCTTCCTCATCTCTTGGCTGATTTCTTTAGACTTTCCCATGATGTTACACACAGAAGCAGTGCGTTTCTGGTGTGCTTTAAAATACATCCACGGGTGTGTCTCTATTTAACTCAGATGTTGCCAATAAACCTATCACAAGCTACCAAATACATGGCATCATCATATGGGCTATCCCAGATTGTTTAAAGGTATAGTAATCCTAGTGTATGTAAACTTTTGAATTTGTAGAAACTAATAAAAATGCCTTAAAAAAATTCTCTCATAATCCTAACTGACCTAAAATGAGTAAAGTTTATTCTGATTTCATGTCAGAAAGTGAAAAAAACATGTATATGTGTCTTTTTATATAGTGTATGTAAACTTCTGGTTTCAACTGTATATATGGGTTTCCGTCTGGGCTCAGCGAGTTTTTAGTGTGTGTCCTCCACAGGGCAGAATTATTTATTTTTTTTGGCTTGCTATACAACCATCGGTTCCCTTGTCCTCATGATGTGGCTGGGCGATGCGCATTATCTCTTTTCACCAGGGGATGTCGCCAATTTAGGTGACGTGGACAAGCACTCGTCCGCCGGATTAGAGACCCACATATTGAAAATGTGGGCGGAGTTGAAGTGGTTCAGACTTGTCACAGCAGCCATACCTTCGTTCCATGATGGAAAGGCATCAGCTGTCAGCGTTTCCCCTCTTTCTAGGGTACCCAGCTGTCTTTATAATGCATTCATCTAATTTCCGTGGAAGGGTAATGGTGGGGTTGGGTTTTTACAACATATCTTGGGTTGTTATGCACAGTGTTCGCTTACTCCCCCTCTAGGATAGAGTAATCGCTGGGAGAAGTTCCCTCTTTTTCTAGAGGTGTTAACTGACTGTTAGTTCCCTTATGTCTGTTTCCTGACGTTCACGTTCAGGTATCTAGCAGAGCATAGGAGTAGATGTTTCCTCCCTCTCCTATCTAACTGAATCCTGCCACCGCGGATTCTCCAATTTGGTCGGATAGTGCCTGTTTTTACCGGTTAGCCGAACACTGGTTCCTGAACACCAGTACTGTAGCTCCGGTCTTATCCAGTTTTCTTCTATACGCTCTGCTTGAGCTGGTTTAGGCATGGTCTTTTAATAAGGACCAGGCAACTGCTGGGTTAACCAGGTTGCTCAAGCGGCCTAATGGATAGTGACAGGATTCCATCCCTGTAGATCTTTAAAGGGGATGCAGGCTGACATGTCTGGTCCGCCCTATATTGTGGTTCCTTTTGTTTTGGGAACTTGGTATCAACATCCTTGCTTATGACTAAGTTTTTTGTTGCAGGAAGATACCTGCAACCTGCTACTTCTTGGGCAATGGGTGGTCTTAGGAAATCCTTCCCTCCACGACAATATAGAGGACTCTCTATGTTATGTTTTCTGCTTCTTCTGTCTCTGTCTGATGGGCTTTACACTGCCAAACCAGTGTCCGTCAGGAGGCAATGTCCGTCAGGAGGCATGGGTCTCCTAGCCAATGCACCCAAATTTTGGCGTTACAGCCTTCTATCGTGGCTGTGTGTCCAGTATCATGGTTTATATGCACTGGGGGTCACAGATATGACCTTTTTTTTTTTTTCCTTTGCCGGCCATCCTCCGTTCCATGAGGGCCTGTGTTTACAGTGATCTCCAGCAACTAGTATTGGTTTGGCCTACCTGCCTTGGTAGGTTCAATTATATTTAGGCCATTCTGGTCCATAGCCTTCCCAGGTAGTCCCTGAGCATGGCACTCCATATCATTTATTAATATCCATAAATCAATATCACATGCTATACAATATACTCTTTTTTATACACTTACTTGTGTCTCTCATTTTATTGCACTTAACCTTTTGAATCTAACCCAGTAAGAGGGTGGATTGTATATATACAGTATATGTTTGTATAGATACATATTAATTTATGATATCTATATGACTATATATATGTATACGATACAGGGAATTTCTTACAAAGGGACTCTTCAGACGTCAATCTGTTGTATCCCACATCATTCATCTGCTCCCGAATTTGGAATTCAGGTTCCATTCGATTTGGCTTGGCCTACTGACACACTAGTTCTTTCATTAATTCACCTTGCCCTGGTCTACCCTTTGGTCCCCCCTTCCCTCTTTCCTTGAGAGTTCAAAAGACTCGCAAGTGGGAGGGTGCCAGCCACACTTATCACTCCACTGTGCCTCAGCTCCATCTTTCGGCATGGAGATTGGAGCAAAAATTTCACCCAATCTGCGCAGGTTCTGTGGTTCAGACCACACTTTGGGCTCACAGGCGCAGTCGGACGCATTTGTTTTCATACCAAAAATCCTTCTCGACTTGGTGCAAGACGCGTGATTGTCACCCATGGGAGTTTTGTCTAGCCCACGAGTACTGACCTTCAGGCAGGTCTGAGATATGGCCCTTTTTTAGTTTTCTCCGTGGAGGGTCAGATTCCTGTCCTTGGTGCGTTTTCAAGCACACTTGGGCCCCCTGTCCTCAGGTCTAGCCTTCACTTGTTCTGCTCCATCTGATCGTAGCTCATCCAGCAGTGGATCTTGAGTCTTGCTTGAATGCCATTGTAATTCTTTTCCTAAGGTGGCATCCCCGGGCAACCTTAATGAGTACAAAGTGCTCCCCCTTATTCGGCCACTCTCGCTCGCATCCTCAGGAGAGGCCTCTAGCTTGTGGAGACGTTGCCAGGGACGTTCGGATCTTCTTTCAGGCATTCCATAAAAATCGGTGACCTGTGAGGCCATCATTCCCAACGGGATTCAGTCTGCAATCTTGGAAGTCTACGGTCCTAGAGTAAGCATCTCCCATTCCGGGTCACCGTCCATTCCATTTGAACAGACGGCGCTTCTTAAGTTCCGTGGCCTCATGATTCGGCTTCCCGGATCTGCAAGGTTATGACCTGGACGTCAATTCATATATTTTTTAGAACTTCTACATACATATTGACCTCGGGTGATGCAAGACTTGACTGTAAGGCATCTCGAGCAGCAGTGTGCTAACTTTCACAATGCTGCAAATAGTGTCTTTCGAATTTTTTACACACCCTCAAAGTCTGCTCTTGGACATCCCAAAGTGCTGTGTCCCTCAATGATATTGGTGAGAAATTAGGATTTTTGTACTGACCGTAAAAATCTTTTCTAGTCAGATTCATTGTGGGGAGGAGGGGACAGGTCCCTCCTTCTTTGTATTATCTTTTTCCTATTTCCATCTGCAGTAGTCTTCTCGGAATCGGTCGGTGGTTTATCTACTTTACTACGGCTTTTGTACCAACTGATTAGCCTGGTGTCAAACGGAGGGATATATTCCGTTCGGGCGGAGCCAACACATTTGGTCCCACATAGTGTCAGCCTCCTTGGGCAAGGGCCTGTACCCAAGGTGCTGTGTCCCCCAATGAATTGGATGAGAAAAGAATTTTACAGCAAGTACAAAAATCCGAATTTTTTAATGTTCACTCTGCAAAATTTTTTTTTTAAATTACGCAGTAGTTACAAAGCTTGTAAGGCCAAAAAAAGACAGATGTCCATCTATATCACCTTACTTTGTTATAATGTTGATCCATAAGGCAGAAGCCAATTGTCCTCATTTTAGAGAAAAAAATTACCTTCCGACTCCAATCTGTCAATCTGAATAAATCCCTGGATCAATTACCTTTCTCCAGAATCCTAGTCACTATAACTTGTTATATTATTACACACCAGAAATGCATCCACGCCTCTTTTAGACTTTGTTAGTGAATTCACCATGACAAGTTCCTCTGGCAGAGAGTTCCACAGTCTCACCGTTCTTACAGTAAAGAAGCCCTTTCTATGTTTATGCAGAAACGTTCTTTCCTTAAGACGAAGAGGATACCCCCTTGTTCAACATACAATCCTGGGTATGAATAGATATTGGAAGAGACCTCTATGTTGATCTTTGATATATTTAAACATACCATATATACTCGAGTAGAAGCTGAGTTTTTCAGCACCAAAAATGTGGTAAAAAGGCTTTCTCTGCTTATACTCGAGTCACTGCCGGCGTCCGGGCGCTGGCGGAGATCTCTTCAGCTGTATGTGACTCCTTTGGAAGCACATACAGCTGAATCTCGAGTTACCCGTCAGCACTCTGGGCGTTGCCATGGCCCAGGTGTCGGCGGGGATACTTCAGCTGTATGCGACTCCTCTGCGCGCGCATACAGCTGAATCTTGAGTTACCTACCTGCGTCTGGCTGCTGCCATGGCTCGAGCGACGGCGGGGACATCTTCAGCTGTATGCGACCCCTGTGGGAGCGCATACAGCTGAAGACACTATTGCGGAGCAGAGAGGTAGTGCTCCCTGCTCCGCAATAGGACTCCAGAAGGCCGCAAGCAGACTTGTGGCCTTCTGGAGTATCCAGCACAGGCAGCGTGCTAAGTCGTCACGCTGTCTGCGCGGCCTGATAACATCACGCCGACTGTGACAGAAAACAGAGCACATCGGAGCAGCAGGGAAAGGCGAGTACTTTGGGGGACATATACCTGCCTATACGACATATACCTTCCTCTACCTGCCTATGGGGGACATATAGCTGGCTATACCTGCCTATGGGGGATATTAAACTGACTATGCAATTTTATTGGTATCCATTTTTATTTTTGAAATTTACCAGTAGCTTCTGCATTTTCTACCCCAGGCTTATACTCGAGTCAATACGTTTTCCCAGTTTTTTGTAGCAAAATTAGGTGCCTCGGTTTATATTAGGGTCGGCTTACGCTCGAGTATATACGGTATTTATTATGTTACCCCAAAGACGTCTTGTCTCTAAACTAAATAATCCTAATTTTGCTAATCTTTGCTAGTTAATATGTAAACTCAAACTACTCCCCCCAAAAAAATACAAATTCTCTCATATAAAACAAGTCTTCATTCAACTGTGTCATAGAAAAAATAAAAAAGTTATGACTGTTGAAACGTAGGGAGGCAAAAACTAAAACATTTAGCTGGTCATTAAGGCCTTTTCATATCTAGTACCTAAAAGGTTAAATGCAAAGATGAAAACGGTGACAAGTCCTACAAAACATGGATTTCAATAAATTTTCCTGAATCCCATTTACTGAGGTGTGACATCTAGTTATTGCCTTTTCTCCTACTGAACAAAATGCAGTGACAAAAACTTATATGTGTGAACAATTTTTAACAGTTTTCTCCTATTTATTTTTCAGGGATAGTAATAATTGCATAATAAAAAGTTATGCAACATCCTTACATACTACAAGTCTCAGGCCCTCATCATTGTTTGTAAGATCTTTTTTTCCGGTCAACAAAGATAAGGCCTAATCCTGCTCACAGACAAGCTGATGGATAAAATTGCATCCAGTCTCATCAATCTTATGCAAGCTACATACTGTAGAAGCACACACTTCTCTAGTCCTAACTGTATGCACTAATGCATTCATGTAAATAAAATATATCAGCCTTGAGCCCAGCCTTTTGTATACCGTTCCCTAGGCTTGATCCAATTATACTGACCTCTCATTGGTTAGTAGGACCAGTGAACCTTTTAGGGTTACAATAGAGTCTATACTATGGCTACAATACTGGGAGCCTGTGAATGTGTACGTAACAAGTCCTTAATTTGTGGCCATATTACAACTGTCTGATTTACTGTACCATACAAAATTTAGCCTCTGAAGATTAAGCAAAAATGTTCCTTTTCACTGACAGTATAATAATGAGTATATTAGACTGGTGCATACATTTTATATAAATAATAATTAAGCATTAAATTCACTATTATTGTTTCAGTATAAATGCATAAATATCTCTTACAACAGCTTTACAAATTGTACAATAGCTTACATTTCTTTTCCAACTCCTCATCATCTAAAAGCAGACTGACTACTTCTTTTGGTTTAAGGGTGTCTGGTTTAAAATTTCCTCCAGAAATTACTACTCGCTGGATCTGTAGAAGACAACATAACTCTTAAAAATGCAACAATCCAATGAATAGTTATCAGTGGAAAGAAAATCATTTGTCACACATTGACCTTTATATCATCTTACTATTATTTTTATTCAATAGAACCATTTTCCTATTGTTAGCAAAGGAAAAAGATTGCAGCACATCCAAAAAAAGGTGGTTTTAATAAATCTTACCAACTCTCATTTACCTATATGTTATTTCTACATGCTGCCTTTTTTCACACTAAAATACAGTAAAAAAAAAAAAAAAGGTTGACACAGAGTGATCGGCTCACCTGAACGCACTTGTAGTAAGTCTCCTAGGACAGCAGGGCTAGGAGCAAACACCAAATAAGTGTCGAAACAATAGAGGAACGCCAGCTTCAACCCACAGACGATATAAAAAGAAAGTCAGTCTTTATTTTTCCAAAACTTTAGAAGTCCATAAATGGGCCGATCTGGCCATCCTGTGCTACATCTAAGGATCAAGTGCGATCTGGAACGCCAGATCGCAGGGCATTGAACTTATGTGAATGGTTATAGATATGATGTTCGTCCCATTTATGGATTTTTAAAGTTTTGGAAAAATAAAGACTGACTTTCTTTTAATATCATATGTGGGTCGAAGCTGGTGTTCCTCTATTGTTTCAAAAAAAATGTTGATGTACGAACAAGTCACAACAGTTTTTTTTTGTTCATTTTACAGAGATAGATGGTGAGGACAGCATAATACAACAATGCAGCAGAAAATGTGCACTTTGTGAATCGCCCACCTGGTGAAGTAAAAAGCTCAAAAGAATGGAGACAGAATACACCTTACCTCACTCTTCTCTTTTGCCCTCTGAAGTATACGTTCTTCTATGGTGCCCTTACAAATTAATCTGTAAACAGTGACTTGTTTGGTCTGACCTAGACGATGAGCTCGGTCCATGGCCTGTTGATCCACAGTTGGATTCCAGTCACTATCATAGAAAATCACCTAAACATAAAAAAGTGTTAGGAGTGTAACAATTTTGTGCAATGGAGAGTATTTCTGGGTAGTTTATAAAAATGTTGGGTGTAATTGTAGCTTAAGTGCTACAAACTAGCTAATACTTTTGTCATGTTTCTCTATGGTAAAGTTGGCATCTACCCAGTTTCTCCAAAAAGAAGACCTACCCTGTACATAAGCCCTGGCATGATTTTTCAGGATTTTTTTAAGTATACTTAAAACATAAGCCCTACGCCAAAAATAAGCACCAGTTACAGTTCATTTAATAAAGTGTCCAGGCAGCTTTACATGTAAAAAAGTAAATAGAATACAACAGGGCAGATACAGCAAACCTTTTATCAAGGAAAGCAGACACCGCCAAAAGAATCGCACTCAAAAGTGGAACGCAGTTGGAATGGCAAGAGACCTGAAAGTGACGCGCCTTTGAAAAGAGTGACACATATCTGTGTGTGAGACTCCATCAATCATCGGCACATGGCAACTCTGATTGTTTTAGGTCCAAGAGGATCTGGTGAGTATGATTCTTTTGGGGGTGTCTGCTTTTCATGTTGAAGGGTATCTGTTGCGGTACAGTACTGTATGTGCTGGTAAACAGAGGAACAAGAATATAAGACATCCACTGAAGGGGCGTGTCTGGGCACCAACCAAGATGGCCGCGTAGCCGAGATCCTCCAGACACCAGCTCAGCATCTGAGGGGCTGCAAAGGCTAATCTTTGGCAGAAACTCGCCGTGCTTGGTCGAAATTGATCGGAGAAACCACCCGGATTCGGAGGAGGTGTGCGTCGGCTGCGGTGCGCACATACAAGTGGAGCAGTGTTGCGACAACGGGTGACCACAGGAGAGAGCAGGCAGGAAAACCGGCGCGGAAGTGAGCTGGAGGTTCGTCAGCTGCGAGCTACTCACCGTACCACCAGGCGCAGGTACGAGAGATCTCCCCCCCTCCGCCCGCAGAAGCCCGGGGAGGAAATAGAACCGACGGCAGGCCCCACATGCGAGGTAGGAGCAAACAGGCTGCAGCCGGCCAGGGGGAGACCCTATACCCAGCATCCTCGTTGCACAGGGAACCCTGTGGAAATATAATCCCTTACGGATTCCCTGCTTAGTGGTTGGAGAGGTCTATCAGGGGCAGTGGACATTGTGCTTACTGGGTCGCAACACAGGACCAACACACATGGTGCGGCAGCCATTTTCTTTCTATCCCCCTGCTACCACATACAGCCTGGCCAAACCAAGGCAACAGAGACAGTGCCCAGGAAGAAAAAGGGCTTCTGCTGTACTGTTTGAGAGACATTCCATTACAAAATACATATCCAAAACACTTTCTCCTGCAAGGGCTCCGGAGTGGGGAGCAATAGGGGGCCCACAGGTGGGCAGCATAAGAAAAAGAGTGGAGCAGCATTTCGCAATTCAGAACACCTTAACCCTTAGCCAAAATTCCACCCCTCCTCAAGGGAGTCTACGCACTACAGAGCCCCTAGGTAACCTTATACTACAGGCCCCTATACCCCGCAACATCAAGGGGATTACCTCAGAACGGTTTGCAGAAAGTCCGCTCCAAATGCCGGGGGACAAAACTTTTGTTCCAGACCCTGTGCCTGGACGATCAAATATGCCACCTAAAAATCGTACACTTGGTAACCCCAAAAAACACCTGGGTTCCCTGGGCTCCAGATCTAATACCTGGTCAAATCCTATCGAAGATAATATAGAAGCTGAACCGTCCGCGTGTGTACAACATATAGCAGATAATGATTGGGCATCATCATCCGAATCGCTATTGGAGGCTCAGGATATGGTTCCAGCTACGGGTTCGCACTCCCAAGATCTGAGAGCCTATCTCAGTCATTTACCCACAAAGCTGGACTTCAAGGCATTAGTGGCAGAAATAAAAGAAACATGTAAATCCTAAATAGCAGCAGTTCGCACGGACCTACAATGTATAGCAGATCGTGTAAGAGGACCTAGAAGTTGCCCATGAGGATACCAGATCCTATGTATCTGAACTACAATCTCAAGTGACACTACAGGCAAAGGCCCTAAGGGAAAACTCCAGACATTTAGAGGACTAAGATAATAGGGGCACACATAGTGATATCAGGATACGTGGCCTTCCAGAATCATTGGACCAGGAAGATCTCCGTGATGTTCTTTCCACCATCTTTAATTCAATCTTGGGTGAACCGGATACTCATGTCATAAAACTTGACCATGCCCACAGAGCATTAAGGCTATGTCCACACTGCACATGATTACGATCGTATCTCCGGCGCTTTTCATTTTTTAAAAGCGCCGCAGATACGATCGTCAGTGCGGTCCCATAGCCGGCAATAGAAAAGACGAGTTGCTGTCTCCACAGCTCGTCTTTTCTCTGCCCGTCTTTCGGCAGCGGCGTATTATACAACATGTTGTATAATACGCCGGTGCTTCTCGTCTTCTTGACGTCTTCCCATACAATGCTATTGTATGGGGGGCGTCGGGGGGGAAACGAGAAGAGGCCGCGGCTTTTGCACAAAGCGTGACAAAAGCCGCGGTCCTGCATCAGAGAGAGAACGGCCGCTTTTGGGGCTGTTTTTTCTCTGATGCAGTGTAGACATAGCCTAAAGCCTAAAACAGCTTCCAATGTCCCTAGGGACGTGATTTGTTGTCTGCACGACTTCCAACTGAAAGAACGTATAATGAACTGTGCCAGAGCCATGAAGACGATAGCCTATGAGAGCTCGCCAATTCAACTTTTCCAAGACCTATCTTGACTCACCCTCTATAAGAGAAGATGCCTGAAGCCTCTGCTGGCGGAACTAAAACATAAAGAGATCAAGTACAAATGGGGATATCCATTCATGCTAATTGCCACCAAAAATGGAAAGACTGCCTTTCTGAGGTCTCATGAGGATATGCGACAGTTTTGCTCCCCTTCCCCTTCGAAAGTTAGATCTCCTCCCCACACCTGACTGACTCTCGGGAAACAATAGGGAAATACTCCCCGTTGTTTTTCTGGAATTTAGAATGTATAGTTTGGATATCAGAGAAGAACCTTAACTACCAGTATAAGTGTTTCCAACTTTGTGCTAGACAAAGTTCAAATTGATGGTTATTAGTGATGAACGATGACGGCAATAATCGTCATCGGGTCAATGACAGATTGTTGTAATCTTCGGGCCGAAATCCGATTACCGATGACAATAATCGCCGATGACCATTAAAGTCTATGGGAGAGGAACACCAGCTTTATTTTTACACCCAAACAGGTAAGGTGAAGCTGGAATTAACATCCACAACAGTAAACT
Organism: Phyllomedusa bahiana; assembly: GCA_025379985.1. Lineage (NCBI taxonomy): Eukaryota > Metazoa > Chordata > Amphibia > Anura > Hylidae > Phyllomedusa > Phyllomedusa bahiana. The sequence continues at coordinate 95,449 of JAODAL010004093.1, forward strand.
GGATACATGCTACGTCTTAGGCAAGAGAATTAGGCTACAAGAGTCACAGAAAAATATTCACAGGCTAAAATAATTAATTCCTTTCAATGGCTAACTGAAAACATGAGGATGGCGTAGCCACAGCAGGTACAGCGGTAGCAGCTGCTGTTGGCCCTCCTTGACACATAAGAAGACACCGGTTTCTGAAAAGGCATATGGGAACTGGCAGGACCCCCCTATCACTTTTTGCACCAGAGACCAACAACTTGTCATATATGTGGTGGCAGCAAGAATGTCCCAATGGGGAACATGGCGGTTCAGCTCGAGGCCCTTTTTACAGTGGTCCCGGTGAGAGCCAGGGCTGCCGTCAGTATCAGTACCGTTTCAGCCCACATGCAGAAAATCAAATGGGGTGCCCACCCTTTACTACTTCCTTTTTTAACATATCACCAGGACCTTTTTGATTACCCCCCCTGACAAAACTGCCCTTTTGCCCCCTGGAACCCCATTTTAAAGTACCTGCCCCCAAAACACCAAAATATCCTTTATAAAAACCCAGAATCAAAATTTGCCATACAAATGATATTTTAAAAAAAAAACTTTTTTTTAAATCTTGCTTCTGCTGCGCTGGGCTACTTTGCATTCTACTGGGCAAGTTGTTTTCGTTGTTTCCCCCTGACATTAAAAGGTAAAAGAATACAAAACAATGTCTCCTTTTGGTAATGAGCCCTGTCCAAAATTCCTGCATTCTACTATCAATTTGGTGGGAGGAAAAGGAAAAATTGCTAATTTTTATTTGGAACTGGGTCAAAAGGGGGGGGGACACCCATAACCCCTGTTAATTTTGATGGCCTTGAAGCTGGGAAAAAAGCTTTTTTTTAAAAAAGACCTTTTCTATTGGGTTTCCCCTTTTTCAGCGGGAGACCCCAAAACCACAAAGATTCCTTCATGATCCTCAAAAAAAAAAGTGCCGGAAGAAACAAGTATTTGAACCACTATTTTAGTAAACAGGACATGGACTATCCCTGTCCTGTACCGCAGCATGACCCAAAAACCTGCATGATTCACAGATTAACAAGTGCCAGAAGACAGTAGTCTTTGAACCACTATTTAGGTTGAACTGGACATTGACTATCCCTGTCCTGTATCGCAGCATGACCCAAACAACCTGCATGACCCACAGATCAAAAAGTTTTGGAAGAAAGTAGTATTTGAACCACTATTTTAGTGAACTGGACATGGACTATCCATGTCCTGCACCAATGTGACCCAAAAAAACCTGCATGACCCACAGATTAAAAAGTGCCGGAAGAAAGTAGTCTTTGAACCACTATTTTAGTTGGAAGGGACATTGACTATTCCTGTCCTGTACCGTAGCATAACCCAAAAACCTGAATGACCCACAGATCAAAAAGTGCCGGAAGAAAGTAGTATTTGAACCACTATTTTAGTAAACTGGACATTGACTATCCCTGTACTGTACCGCAGCATCACCCCCAAGCCCAGGTGCCCTTATGGAGCGTCAGCATAAAAATTTGCTATAACAAATAAACTATTTTAAAAAACTATTTTTCCAATGCTGCTGCTGCTACAGCTACTTGCCATTCTACTGCGGTCACGTGTTCCACTGCGACATTGGAATGTGAAGCAGACGAAACAGATGCCCCAGTTGGTAAACGAGGCCTCAGTGAAAATCCTGCATTCTACTGTCAAGTGGGTTGAAGGAAATTACTGATCAAGGAGGGTGAGGCTGTGAACATGGATCACAGAGGTTCAGCTGGCAGGGCGGGACTTACAGTGGGTGCAGTGAGGGCCAGGGCTGCTGTCAGTCATCTATTAACACGGCAAAAATGCCCTTATGACGCAGCAATGAAAACAGTCGGGCCGAAGCCGAGTGCGCATGGCGGAAGTGTGAGCCAAGACCTCGATCCTTCCTCAGGAGACAGTCAAGACCTGGGTAGCACTTGAGAGATTTCTGCCTCTGCGAGAGCGCTTGCCTCTCCTAGATCGAACTAATTGGCTTCACTTGGAACGCTGGGGGTTAAACACTCCTGTTCCACCCAGGTGCCCTTTTTCAGGCTTTTTCCCATTTCTCAGCGTGCCGGGGAAATGTCCCCCTGTTCTTGGGGGGGGCGAATGTGAGCCATAAACATTGATTCTTGCAAAAGGGGTTGTACATTTCTGTTGTTCCAATTATACCAATAGCTGCTGTTTCACTTTGAATTCTGGCAGTATTGCCAAAAATGAAGCATTTAGGGGATCCCTTTTTCTTGGGTTTTCCTCCCTTTTAAAGGGTGCAAAATTTTTGCCCTTCTTGTAAATGCGCTTGATGTAGAAAGGCAGAGACCATGACCGGTACTGCCTTTTGCACCCCTGGTACCCCTTTTTCCAATACCTAAAAATGCGAAATGCCCTTTATGGACTAAAAAATTAGCAGCAAGAATTTAAAATTTAAAACAAGATTTATTTGAATGAATTTTGAATACGCTGTATTTTCCAGCTGCTTGACCCCAAAAACCCGCAAAAATTACCTTTTCAACACTCAATAAAAGTAGCCCAAAAAAAAAAAAACATTTTTTGGGGGTAGGACCGGATTTAAAACGGGGTTTTTTGACAGCAGATGCAGTGTGTGGCCATGATTTTAAGCCGGGCTCCCCCTGTGTCGTATTTGTCCCCGCATTAAAAGTCGTTGGGAGGTGGTAAAATAAGGGTTCCGGAGATCACCCCATTAGGCCCCCTGCCACAAGCCCCGTGCTCTAACACTTGCTGAAGCAAAAACGCCACCAGTCTCCAGTTGATCAATAGCTGGGCCAAAATTCCCTTCACTCTCTTTCTCCTCTCAATTTGGGTTGGAAGGAAAATGCCAAGTTTCCTTTGTAACGGGGGGTCGAGGGGGGTGTCCAACCCGTAACTGGTGTTCATTTTGTGCCTTGATGCGGGATCTTTTTTAGAAAAAGGACACCGCACTATGTAGAGGGCACCAGATTTTCCCAAGCCTCAAGGTCGAGGAGCTCTGGGTAACTGATCTTTTCCCCCGTCTTCCCCCCCTGCACCCCAAAAAACCTTCCCAAACCCTTTTTTTGAGGCAGGGACTCGGTTCCGTCGTTGTCCGCCAGGGCCCTCCTCCTTCTCCGTTCCCCCTCCTCAACAACCAGCCCTCGACGCTTTTACCAAGAAGCCAACGCTGCCCTGCAGCCCACCACTGCCTAACGCGACCGATAAAAATTTTTGGGGAAACGTTTGGGGGCCCTTTTTGGTCCCCTGGAGAGTAAGGTTTCTGTGTCCACATCTGTGTCCGCCGCCTCCTGTCGCTGATGAGACCTGCTGTTTCAGAGTGTCCAACACTTGTTCCAGAACTAAGATCACCACAATGCTCATGCTAACAAGGACATTGTCCTCAATGACCATTTTGGTGGCTTCTTCAAAACTCCTAAGGATGGTGCAGAGCTCTTTCACCTGCCTCCACTCTCGATAGCTGAACACCCCCCGAGGTCCGCGCCACTGCTTGTCCGGCCATACGCTTCAGCTTCCACCACTGATCATGGCTGGCGGAATAATCTCAGCGGACTTGTGCGACCGCCCTCTCCCTTTTTCAGGCGAGACCCGTACAGACACAACCCCATCGTATTCCTCCTCGTCCACTGATGAAGTGCTCGCAAGCAAATTCTGCTGAAAAGACCATGTTGGATCCGCAATGTCATTATCAACATCATCATCATCACAGGTAACTTCCTCGTCCTGACATTCTACATCCTGGAGCTGCGGGCTACAAGCCACAGGCACTGCAAAGCGTTGCTGACCGCTCGGGATTTGTGCCGACTGACCAGCTCCATTCTCCTCCTCTGATGGCATCAGTGATTGGGCATCAGAGCAGACAAAATCATCTTCTTTGGCCTCTTGATCTTTTGAAATGCTAAGTGCGCTAATTGCGCCAAACTGAGAAGCACGGAGAGCAATAGAACTATTTGCTACGTTATATGGTTTAAATATGGTGTTTTGCCACCACTGAGAACAAGCAACAGTGAAAATAGAAAAATTGTCACCAAATTATCGGACAAGTTTGCTATTTGCCCCAAACTGACAAGCACAGAGAGCAATAGAACTGCAACCAACAAGAAAGGAACACTTTCAACTCAGTTGTGGTGGATGCTATTTTACTGTGATTTCACAGGAGAACAGGGTCTGCTGCAGGATCAACTTTCCCTTCCCCCGCAGCTGAATAGATCACTCGAGATGTTTCCAAGTCTCTAACTAATACTAACTAAAATTGTCTAATCTTGCTATATCCTAAGCTAGCTAACTACTCTAACAAGGATCCTTTTCTGTATTTAAAACTCTGGGAAACTGTCTCCTAGCTTTGAAAAAAGCTTTTCAGAGAGACAGCACTGTGTTGTTTTCTAGTCACAGAGTGAAACAGAATGAGGCTGAGCAGGAAGTGTTGTCGCATACATAAAACGAGGTCATGTGATTTTAGTAGCCAATGATATCCCTACACAGCCCACTGGTGACGTTGTTCACCCCCCTCTGTGCTCTGCGCTGATTGGCTGGCCGCCAAAATTACAGGAAGTGCCGAAAAGGGCGCGATTGTAATACATGATGACGATTATCGTTAAGATTTTAAGGAAAATTATCGTATCATTGTGGAAACCCGATAAGCGTAATAATCTTGCCGATTTCAACTTTTGTCAATATCATCGCTCATTCTTAATGGTTATCTATGGTGGTGCGGTTCACTTATGCTTGATTTGTATCACATTCTTTCTGATTCATATGTCGTTGGCAGTTGAATCTTCTTCAATTTAGCATTGTCAAGATTTTTTTCTTCTTTGCTTTTTATGGCTAAAATTAGCAGCCCCTCGCTCACTTACTTTATATGCTATCTTTAAGGCTGGGCGGAGTGGGGCCGTCATGGGGAAGGATCCTCTCTTTTCTCTCACCTCCACCCTCCCCCCCTTTTTTTCACCCTCCTCCTCTCCCTCCTTTCCACCCCTCCCTCTGGGGCCATGACCCCCCAGCAAATACTGTGGTTTTGTTATCTATGTAAACAATGGTTTCAATAGGTTATTTGGAGGTGTTCCACACTCACTTTGTTAGTACTCCCACAGAGGATGACTTGGATGGGTCTGTCTAGATTTTTTTTACCCATCCTTTCGGGACTCTGGTTTTTCTCTCGAGTCCTGCTTCCCCATGACCAAGTTTTTACCCTAGATTTTAGGTTCAGCTCTACAAAGGCTTTGTTTGTTACAATGTCTTGTCAACCCCTTTCCTTTTGTGTCTGTCCATCTCTCCATTCCACAGAGTTCCTACTTCCACCTCCCAAAGAGTCTTATAAACAGATCTTACTATCAACCCATCCTACAAGATGGTTAAGTGAGTCTCTATAAGTGTTAAAAGCCTCAATTCTAGTATCAAGCGCAGACTTCTATTAGCGGAATTGAAGAATATTGGAGCAGACATTGCGTTTCTCCAGGAAACACATTTCAATAAGTCAGGGAACCTCAATTTTCTTAAAAACTCCTATGTAGCTTCACAAGATAGGAAAAAGGCAGGGGTAGCCATTTTAATATCTCCAAACTGTCCATTTCAAATCAAAAGCTAATTCCTTGATGGCCAGGGCAGATATATTATTCTTCAAGGTACTTATTTAGGTTCACCGCTAACGCTATGCAATGCCCCGAATCAGGCACAGCTGCGTTTTTTGAAACGGGTTCTGTCTAGGTTACAAAGGTCAACTTCTTCTATGCTGCTTTTGGGTGGAGACTTCAATCTAGCCTTTTTGGAAAAAATGGATAGATTATATCTCAATCAGAAGTCAGCAGACCCTATGCAAGCTAGAACTAGGGACTTCAGGAAAATGATTAGGAAATTTGGCTTATTTGATCTATGGAGAATAGCCCACCCCACAGAAAGAGGATTCTCTTTTTTTTTTCTCCTCATCACAAATCTCACTCTAGAATCGATTATTTTTTTGGTAATCACCGGCGTTGAGTCATATGGCAGACGCAGACATAGGGCCAATCACTTGGTCAGACCATGCCCCCGTTACCCTAAATCTGCGATCAGATTATAATTCGATATGTAAATGCCATTGGCGTCTTAATGACAGTCTAATTAAAAACCTGCAAACATGGGAAGAATTAGAAAGCATATCTCTGGGTACTTTGCCAATAATGAGGGCTCGGTATCTTTCTCGATCACCTTATGGGAGGCCCACAAGGCTGTCAATAGGGGAAATGTATCACGATTGGTTCTAGGGTCAAACGGAATGCCAACTCAGAGTTCATTTGCTAACTCGGTTGACGGCACTGGAGGCATCTCTTAAAGTTAATCCAACTAAAACTAAGTTGAGGAAAATTGTAGACCTACGATTCCAATTGCGATCATTAGCGGTTGGCAAAACGGAATAGCTAGCATTATATAACGCAGATATACTATGAAACGGGTAACAAAGCACACTCCTTGTTGGCACGTCAACTCAGAGATGATGCCTTGCACAGATACCCCCAGGCCCTCAAAAATAAAACAGGACAAATTATTTATGATCCAGAGGAAGTAGGCAAACTGTTTCATGCCTACTTTTCGCAATTGTACTCCCTCCCAGATACCCTTCCATTCAACCCTTTAGCAAAAGAGCAGGTTTTACAGGACTTTTTGTCTATTTGTTGCCTACCTTCACTTTCCAAAGTGACCTAGAAAAGCTCAATACCTCTATTACTCAGGAAGAACTTTACTTAAAGGCTTGAAGAAAGGGAAGGCCCCAGGCCATGATGGGCTAACGAATCTGTATTATCAAACCTTTGCTCCACAGCTCTCCCCATTTCAGCTACAAATCTATAATTCAATCCTGGCGGGTCAATCTGTAAACCATAGCTTTTTACATTCGTTCCTATCTTTAGTACCCAAACCGGACAAATATCCAATGGAGGTATCAAACTCCCGGAAAATAGCACTGCTCAACTGCGATTTAAAAATCTTCACAAAAATTTTTGCAGACAGGTTGGACTATGGGTCCCCCACTTGGTACATAAGGACCAGGTGGGGGTTGTGCTCTGTCGTCAAGTGGGTGACAATACGAGGCTATTAATTTTATAGACGCCCTCAACAAATTAAACTCTCCGGGCCTGTAACTGAGCCTCGATGCTGAAAAGGCATTTGACCGATTGAACTGGTCGTATATGGTGGCAACCCTTAAGGCTTTTGCCATTACAGGTCCCTTTCTTGATGCACTGGGGGTACTATATTCCACCCCAGAATTCTTAATGGAACTAGGCAGGGATGTCCCCTATCACCACTGCTATTTGTCTTATGTGTGGAACCCTTGGCCTCTGCCAAACGCCTCAACCCGGACATTAAGGGTATAAAAATCAAGAATATGGAATTTAAATTATCCTTATTCGCGGATGACATACTCCTGACGCTTACATCCCCACACACAACCTTATCAAATCTTCATTCTCTCCTGCAGACCTTTTTTCAGCTCTCGGGGGTACAAAATAAATACCACAAAAACCGAGGCCCTTCCTGTAAATATACAGCATAAAGAGTTGACATCCTTTCAAGGTGATTATAAATATAATTGGAAACGCATCTCCCTAAAATACTTGTAAATCTCACAAAGACCTTTTCATCTCTTTATGAGCAGAACTTCCCCAAGATGTTCCTAGAAATTCGTTCTCTTCTACAGAAATGGAACTTATTACCTTTGTACTGGCTGGGACGGGTTTCAGCGATAAAAATGACTATCCTCCCCAAATTGATATATTTATTTGAAATCCTTCCAATTCCAATCCAGATGAAGGAACTCAGGTCCTTACAAGCCTCCATTCTGAGATTTATCTGGGCTTTTGGTAGGTACCGTATCAAAAAATCAGTCCTTTTATCAAGACGGAAGGAGGGAGGATTTGGGGTACCTGACATAGTAAAATACTACTGGGCCGCTCAACTACGACGGATTCCAGCTTGGTCTTCTCTACCTGCATACTCAAGATAGGCAGAAATTGAAAAATTGTGGTTAGCCCCAACTCACCCAAACTCTCTGTTATGGGCTACATCTTCAATTTCGTTAGATAAGCCATTACTGGGTCCCATGGTAGTAACAAGGGAAGTGTGGAAAAAATGCGCAAAAACTTTCAATCTATGTTCCCCGTGTTCTGCCATGACATCCTTCCTGTTTAACCCCTCCTTCCCAGGAGGCATGGATAATCCTGCACTGAAGGCCTGATTTGATATGAAGCTGTTTCATTATGCAGACTTAGTGGATCACTCCTTGAGACGCGCCCTGACTTTTGAGGCTCTGAAACGTAGATACTCATTACCAGAATCCTGTCGGTTCTCCTACTTGCAGATTGTCCATTTCTTCGACACTGTCTTGGGCTCCTCTACAGTGTCCCCTCCTACTTTATTTGCGGTAATATGTAAAACAAGTAATTCAACAAGGGGCCTTATCTCAGACATCTATTCTATTCTGTCCAGCCCTTTCCCAGATATCCCCATACAGCACTCGTAAATGTTTAAATGGGAGCAATATGTACAAAGAAACATTTCTATAGAAGATTGACGGGTTATCTGGCGAAGGGCTGCACAGACGTCTCTATGCAACCTGTACAAGGAAAATCAATATAAAATCCTATTTTTATGGTATTACACGCCTTCTCTTTTGCATAAGCTTAACCCCACCATTCCAGACACATGCTGGAGATGCTCTAAAGCGGTAGGAAATATGTTCCGTATCTTTTGGGAATATCTGGGGATCCAAAGGTTTTGGGGGATGGTCAAATCGCTTATAACAGACGTCACAGGGCTGTGATCCCCAGTGGATCCATTGTTTTTTTCTTCTCAACTTGACAAGGTTCCCATTGCGGAAGCAGATTCTAAAAATGACTCACAGTGGCGAGATGTCTAATTTCCAAATTTTGGAGATGGAGAGATTCTCCATTGTGGGAGGACCTCATTCAAAGAATAAAAGACATCAGACGCATGGAATACCTAACTGCATCTTTGAATAATTCAATAGAGTCATTCGAGGCAGTCTGTTCCCAATGGGATACTTTTTTGATTTCCAAAAATCTTTGAGCTGAGTGCCTTTTTCTGGTTTTTCGATGGTGTGGATGGTTTAAAAACAAGTGATATACTCTTGATCCACTTTCTCGACGTCTTCCCCCACCTATTGTGTCCAGTTATATATGTGTAGTAAACTGTTGATGTAGTATTTTGCATTTATGCTGGTTTATATTCATGTAATATACATATGTTCCTGTAAGTAAACATGCAGAACGGAGTCGCCGTTGGGTGGACTCATTGTTTATATCACTTACGCATGGATATGTTTGTATTACCTGTCTTATTTCTAGAAAAATTTGATAAAAATTACAGTTAAAAATAAAAATAAGCCCTAACCCACTAAAAATAAGCCCTAACCCACCGTCCGGAACAAAAAATAACATAAGACCCTGTCTTATTTTCAGAAAAACATGGTAGGACTTGTCCAGGGTAATAGAAAAGAAAAAATTATTATATAATTTTAAAAACTATAAGGCAAAGGACCTCCTAGTACTCATTACAAATTTCATATCAAAACATTGTTCTTAATCTTTTACATACAATAACACTATGGCTTGAGGTATGCTGTTACCACTACATGCTCTATTCCAAAGGTGCTGCCATCTTTTAATTTTCTGTAAACTTGTGCTTGCAAGTACAACACCAAAGATGACAGTACCTGCACAACGTTGCAGTCATTTACATACATTGTTGCTATTTCCAGAACATAATGCATGAGACACAAGACGATATTCCAAGAGATGCAGCTACTGAATCACAAAGATACAAGCTTAACCGTTACTGCAGTTTTATCCCTAATAGCAGATTGAAATACAAAATTACAAAGTACAATAAGTAGTAATTTCATACCGTATCAGCAGCAGTGAGATTTATACCCAGACCCCCAGCTCTAGTACTTAACAGGAACACGAATATGTCATTCCTAACGAGAACAAAAGAACAAGTATAGTATTAAAATAAGGTAAAATATTAGGGATAACATTACAAGTACCTAAATTAGAAATCAATTAACAAGGACAACATTAATAATCAGACTAACCCACTTAAAATGTGAGATATGATTTTTACTGTCAAATTCTTTTCTCATCAGATTCATTGGGGAAAAAAGCACCTTGGGTATAGCCCCTCGCTCCAGAAGGCTGACACTAGGCATAAACCAAAGTGTTGCCTCCGGCTAGGTGGGCTATGTCCCTCCTATTGACGCCAGGCAGCTCAGTTGGTGCAAAAGCAGTACTAGAATGGCTAAATCATAATTCGACTCCAGGATTTGACAGTAAATACAAAATCCAAATTTCTCGTTAACATCATTGGGGACACAGCACCTTGGGATGTCCAGAAGCAGTCACAGAGGGTGGGTGAGAAAACTAGAAAGAAAAATGACAGCAGTGCGAGTCATCTATCTCATCTCTGCCTGAAGTACCTTACGACCTAGGCTTACGTCAGCCGAGGCAAAGGTATGATTTTGTAGAATTTAGTAAAGGTGTGAAGAGAGTCAAAGGCAACAGCCTTGCAGACCTGGGAAGCAAAAGCATGATGCTGAACCGCCCAAACTGCCTCGATTGCTCAAGTGGAATGAGAGGTGACCTGGGAGAGGTTTACTCTTAGACCAGCAGGCTTCCGAACTTGCAGACGAATCCAGTTGGCAATGGTAGCTTTAGAGGCTGCCAGACCTCTACGAGGGCCCTCTAGAGTACAGAAAGGGAGGAGGATAAACGCCTGATGGATTCAGTGGTGTTGAGGTAGATCTGAACAGCCCTGACAAAATCCAAACAATGCAGAGACTGTTCTCGAGGGTGCGAGGGGGAAGGACAAAATGAGGGAAGAATTACGTCCTTATAAAGGTGAAAGGAAGAGACCACCTTGGGGAGAAACAAAGATACGAGATGCAGGACGACCTTGTCCTTATGTAGACCCAAAAATGAGAGAGCCCCCAGTTCAGACACTCGAAAGATGGATGCAATGGCCACAAGGAAGGCTGCCTTCCAATAATGTAAGCGGAGGGAAACCTCCCGCAACGGTTCAAAAATAAATACATGCATGGCATTTAAAACAAAATTTAAACTCCATGGTTCAATCAACCTATGACCTGGAGGGGCGGAGCAAGTGACCCCTCGCAAGAAAGTCTTGACCTAAGGACGAGAGGCCAAAAGGCGTAAAAAAGAACAGAGAAGGCAGAAATCTGACCTCTCAGATAGGAAAGACGAAGGACCTGCTCCAGATCTGACTGAAGGAACAAAAGAACTCTCGGGGAAGAACAACCCAGAGTGCGAAAAACGCACGGTTTAAACTAGGCAAGGAAGGCTTTCAAGGTTCGGAATATGGCAGACTGCAGCTTGCAGGCTCAAATCAAAATAAGGTCTGGGCGCAGAGGAAGGAAGCAAGGGATGCCAACAGGTCGATAAGATCCGCACATGGCTGTTGAGATCCTGGAGATCCAAATGGGTCTGACTGAGCCGCCTTTTCGGGAACCAACAAAAAGGTTGGTATAAAACCCCAAAGAAAACGCTCAGACTCGGGGACTGACATGATTAAGCCCTGAAGAAAAAGGGGCTTGAATTGCCTAAAAAAAGGCTGAAGTCTGGGAAGGAGAGGTAGAAGAACAAAATAATTGAGCGGGGGAAACTAAACAAAGTCGACCCTATACCCTGATGAGACAGCCTCTTGAAGATAGGCATCGTTGACTTGAGCCAGCCAGATCCCCTGGAACTGGAGGAGACAACCCCCAAGAAGAACCTCTGGGTGGGGGAAAACATTCAGACCAAGGTAAACTTGGCGGAAGTGTGCTCAGGCCTGGTAAAATTGCCAGAAGGTGCTAGCTTAACGAGTGGCCTTTTGGTCTCCAACAAACGGCAGTCGTTTTATACATGCAGAGTTATAGGAGAATTCCCAAATGGATACGTCACTTATGAGACGACTGCAGTGTAGGACAGTCTTAAGGGAGAAGGGAACTGCGACCACCTGTACCTTCTGAGATGATCTCATCCAGACGTTTACCGAAAAATCTGATACCAGAGAAGGGGAGGACAGCAAAAGTTCTTTTGAAGGCTGCATCAGTCGCCCAGGACTGCAGTCAAAGAGAGAGACAAACAGCCACCGAGTTAGCAGATGCTCCGGCAGCCAAGTATGCAGATTCAAACGAGACCTCACAGAGAAACTTTGAAGCATAAAAAAGCTGTAACGCAAGCTCCAAATCATTTTCTGTTGAGGCGCCAGAGGATAGTCCTTGCTTAAACTGTTTGGCCTAGACTGTAGGGTCCTTGATAACCCAGGAGGAAGCAAAGGCTGGTGACAGATCTGCCCCAGAAGCTTCATAAGTGGATTTACAAAAAGTGTCAATCTGCTTATCAACGTGGTCTCTGACCGCATCCGATAGGGGAATGGTAGTGCTCTTAGAAAGGCATGAGACAATGGCATCGAAGGAGGACATCCCCACCCATTTAGCCATGATTCATTGGGAAAAGGACAAAGGGTATTTAACGACTTGGTAGAAGATAAACAATTGTTAGGCTGTTTCCACTCTAAGGAAACAAGGTCCTCAACTCCGTGCGAGTAGGGAACACTAAATGCTGCCGTCTTCTGAGTTTGAAGGAAAATCCATCCTGAGAGGGGTATGCATCCTTGTCCTTAATGTGGAGGACGTCCTTGACAGCCCGTAAAAGGACTTGAAAGGCCCAAGCCATTCCTTTATGCCTGTCTGGCTCCGAGTCAAAGGGGTCCCCAGAAGAGACCGTCTGGTCATGAAAGGAGGTGGGATGTAGAATTCACTTTTTCCCATTCCCCACTGTCAGTTCTCTCCCCCCTCAACCATTCTGTATCTAGTCAGAGCACAGCTTCCCCCACCACAGCACAAGCTCAATTTACACAGTAACGAAGCCCAGTGTAAATGCCTTTCTATAGGAAGTCGCCCCAGCAGGGGGGCAACCCATGAAAAGACCCTCATGAATCCAATTAGCCCTGAACAAATGGTAGTCCCAGCTTCAAAGACTCCAGCAATCATAACCCAGTCGGGTCGTCTCCGATTTGTCATATCGATTCATAGGCGATCCGCTCATAACTGGTGCGTGGCGGGTTCATATCACAAAATATAGAGCTCCCCGCACGCACACGCCCATTTCCCGGTTTTCCAGGACGCCAGGGGACGGAGATATCCAGAACCGGGCCTACGGGGTCCAGAAGATAAGCATGTTTGATATCCAGGCGTCAGGAAAGCCCAGACGGTTCGGATGGTACCACCGGCGCAGGTCTGTGCCAATGCCCTGCCGAGTTATCGTCCATTTTTGGTTTTGCATCAGAAACTGCATGACCTGAGTGGGAGGAGTGCATAGGCCGTCCCAGGGGTGTGTAGGGGGCTGCCCAGTGGGCTGCCCCTCGCAGATATAAGCCAGGAGCCAGAGTTGGCTCTTCCTGTTTGATCCAGAGGAGGGGGGTGCCTGAGAGCAGGTCCGTGACATCATCACTCAGCAGCCAGGCCACATCTGCCTCCCATGCGGCCGGGCCCCAAGCAAGCACACGGTAACTTGATTATTCTAACTGCCTTTTGTCTGTACTCCATAATTGTATTTGCATCTGTCTCCTACCTGTATATTGTTATCCATCGTGTATATATTATCTGTCTAGTGTGCCCTCCACGGCTAATTAAATCTATAAACTTTAATCTGAGTTAGTCTGTCTTGATCAACGGCCTCACACGCCTAATACTCGGTCTATGATATATAGCTACCCCAAGGCTGGTTTCGGCCTTGTTATAAGATTGGTCACGGACCGGTCTTATAACTAAACTAGAAACTGGTGGCAGCCGTTCAGGGTTCTGGACGAGGAGAGTGTTCTCTCGTCCTCCCTGGTTCTCCCTGTGCCGGTGTGGGCAAGGGTAAACAGCGGACTAGGCTGTTTTCGTCACAGGAGGCCTCTATATCCTCCAGGGATCTGTCAGGGGAGAGATCAGGTGACACAAGAAGAATCTGGTCCTCTCACGTGGAACTTCCCTTCAGGATGCACAGTACACAGTGAGAGGTGCTAGGTTAGTAGCAAGCGGAGACAGCAGGCGCTCTATGGCAGAAACCATCGCATAGGATAGTCTGGAAATGTCAACCACCGCAAGGAGAGGGATATAACCTATTACGGAGCCACGGACTCCTAGCAGGAGGGGTAGGACCCCACCGAAGGTTGGCTGGGGAGCAATGCAAAGAGAGCAGAGCGAGCTAGACTGACCACAGGCAAACTCTTTGTGGCAGCGGGAGAAGGCAAAAAAGTTGCCACCACTTTGGGACTGGGTAGTTTTGGCACATCGTCCTTGAAAAGGGACATGGTAACAAAGGAAGGGAGCAAAGGGTGTAGAAGGAAATGACCCAAAGGGAGAAACACTGGAGTGTATTGCCAGCAAAATGACGTCCAAGACCCACCCCAGAAAAAACTCGGGCTGCTTGAAGGCCCCTCCCACTTCCTGGGACGGGATAGGAGCAGAGTGAGAGGTGGTACAAGTCTTGGAGAAGGCATGGCCTAGGCCTCGGACTAAAGCAGGGGACTAAATTTATGATGTGGCAGGGACCTATGCACAATCCGTGGCCCTGGAACGACTCGATAGGCCGCCGGAGGGAGGCAAAGGGTATGTGCAGCCCATAGGGATGACCAGAAAGACCCAAGGAAAAACGCTGGAAAAACGGCTGTAAGAGCGAAAACGTGCGGTTACAGCAGGCAGCCAGGGGGGTGGAGAGAAAGACAACAGCTGAGGGAAACCGGCGGGAAACTAGCGACAATGGCAAAAACATATAGCACTGCGGCAGGCTGCAAAGGATACCGGAAAGTACCTGCAGCACCCTGGGATACCAAGAAAAACCCCAGCCAAGGGAAAACAGCGTAAGCAAACGTGTGTGGTGCTGGGAACTGCACTGGGAGAGGTGAGTAAACATACAGTACTACACAGGGAATATCTAAATGATGTGTTCCCCAAAAAATGCAGCGAAGGGGCAGTGACACAGCAACGGTGGCAAAAGTGCCAAAACAATGCTCCCAGGACACTATGGAATCACACCTTCGGTACGTGACACCGAAGTGGTGTACGGGAGCTGCAAAGCCAGCGATATGTGTGGGGTCTCGGTGATGTAGCCTAGCCTGTTACTTGCAGAATCTTGTCATGCCTTGTCATTTGGGTTTATTTTGATTTCTAAATTATATATATTCTCTTATACAACATTCCCAAAAGGGCTTTTACTGGTGGATATAGTTTTGGTTTAATATCGGCTTTTTTATACATACTATTGTTTATTTTCTATTTTTCATCTACATTATATCCAATTCGATTCCTAAAATAGGATTGTTTCCATACTAGGTGTTTCATTTATTTCCCAACAAGATTTGAAAACTGTTAGGACATCTCTGTGTGTTTTTAAGTGTTGGCGTTTTGAAGTCCCTTGCTTCTAATAAAGTTAATATGGGTGTGCAGCCATTTAGTATGTTTTCCTTTCTTTCATGTGATAGTGTTTGGTTTCCTGACACCCTCAGGGGATTACGTCTAAAGTGGCAACCACGATGACCTCCCTGACAGGTGAGGAGGAACCTTCATCACCCGCTAAATAGGAAAATTAAATAAATAAAACTAAAGTAAAAAATGCATCTAAGCAGCGTCTGCCTCCTATGAACATTAGGCTAAAATGGAGTAGACTGGCATCAGTAGAAGGGATATAGCCCATCAAGGCAGAGCCAACACTTTTAATTTACGTCTAGCGTCAGCCTTCTAGGGCGAGTGTCTATACCCAAGGTGCTGTGTCCCCCAATGATATTAACGAGAAATAAAATGTTTTAACCAGAATTTAAAATGCTATGTGGAGTACAAATAGATTCTGTCCATTCTTTATCAGTCTTCATCCTAGCCTTTAGCCACTGCTTGGAGGTGCTTGCCACATACTGTGTATATATTTAATTTAAAGGGGTTGTCTAATCTCACAGTTTCATAGGATGCATGAATGAAATAATGTTGCTTTGCTCTGTCACTTTCTGGTCAAGCTGTCTTTAATTAGCATATGAGCTCTGTGTATTCAGACTTCTTTATTAGTCTAGATTGGATAAATCTCATGTTAGCAGGTCCAGAGAAGCTTCTGAGCTAAAGTAAACAGTAGTAACTAGTGTCTTTTGTCTGAAAGATCAAATAACAAACAAGTTCTCACTGCTTGCAGTTCTGTACTGCTGAGGCCTGTGTGATGACCTCACTTCCTGCTATCAGATAGAACAAACAGCAGGGGAGAAGAAGTACACAGGTCGGTCACTAGAGAAACCAGAAAGCCCTCAGGAGGTGATAAAATCACTTGTAGCTCCTCAACAAAATAAAAATGAACAAAGCAACATATTTGGAAAACGTCTTCATTTAGTGTTCCCTACATGTTGAAAGCTAATCTTTGTAGCGAGTCAACCCCGTTAATAATAAAGCAGTAAGCAGTAAGCTACATTTAGTGCTGGCTAATGGCTGCTAGAACATTATCATTTAATTGCGCATTTGTATATGTAGGATATTTGGTGTACTGGACCACAAATACAGTACTCAATTCACTAGAAAAAGGGGTGTTTCCATTATAGACTTTAATGGCATGTCAATAGGATATGTCACCAAAGTCTGAGAGGTCCCACTTCTGAGCCAGTGACATGTGCACATGACTCTCCATTCTGTTATATGAGAGTTGCATTTTGTTCAATGAGAGTTCTATGAGCGTACTGGCAAATGGTGTGTGTTCAGCTGAATAATATACACTCACCGGTCACTTTATTAGGTACAACATGCTAGTAACTGGTTTTACCACCTTTACCCTACAGAACTTCATCAATTCTTCGTGGCATATATTCAAAAATGTGTTGCAACGATGCTAAATTGGTACCAAGTGGCACAAATAGTACCAAGAAAATATTCACCACACCATGACACCACCACCAGCCTGAACCGTTGATACAAGGCAGGATGGATCCATGCTTTCATGTTGTTGACGCCAAATTCTGACCCTACCATCCGAATGTCGCAGCAGAAATCGAGACTCATCAGACCAGGCAACGTGTTTCCAATCTTCTACTGTCCAATTTCGATGAGCTTGGGCAAATTGGAGCCTCAGTTTCCTGTTCTTAGCTGAAAGGAGTGGCACCGGTGTGGTCTTCTGCTGCTGTAACCCATCTGCCTCAAAGTTTGCCGTACTGTGCGTTCAGAGATGCTCTTCTGCCTACCTTGGTTGTAATTGGTGGCTATTTGAGTCACTGTTGCCTTTCTATCAGCTCGAACCAGTCTGCCCATTCTCCTTTGACCTCTGGCATCAACAAGGCATTTCCGCCCACAGGACTGCCGCTCACTGGATGTTTTTTCTTTTTCGGACCATTCTCTGTAAACCCTAGAGATGGTTGTGTGTGAAAATCCCAGGAGATCAGCAGTTTCTGAAATACTCAGACCAGCCCTTCTGGCACCAACAACCATGCCACGTTCAAAGGCACTCAAATCACCTTTCTTCCCCATACTGATGCTCGGTTTGAACTGCAGGAGATTGTCTTGACCATGTCTACATGCCTAAATGCACTGAGTTGTCGCCATGTGATTGGCTGATTAGAAAATTAAGTGTTAACGAGCAGTTGGACAGGTGTACCTAATAAAGTGGCCGGTGAGTGTACTAATATGCCAGGTACTTCACAGTGAGACACTCTTTGTTCTGGCTAACAGATTCTGAATAAGAAGCCTCTATATTAATTTAGTACGCTTAAACATGCTTTTTGTCAAATCTGTTTTTTTTTATTTGTATTGTAAATTTTTTGTTTATTATTCTGAATACAGCAGTTTTGCATGAGTTAATGTTATAAACTGCAAACAGCATTTTATTGACTTGCTTTTTTGAAACCCGATTCAAAAAATGACCTATTGACTTCTCAGGCAGATTGGTTTGGGCATGCTGTGTTACCTGTGGCTACTGTGTAGGTAAGCGGAGAAGTGAATTGTGTCAATATTGTATCAATATTGTATCATATGTTGGTAGTTTGATCCTGTTATATCTACCTGGTTACCTCCCATTGTAATCGTAGCTGTGATAATGAAGTGACTGCTGAAGAAAATGATTGCTACTTATCATAAAGCCTATTGTCAGGGTCAATTTAAAAAAAAAAAAAAAAATCAACCTAGAAGATCAGCTACTTTACAAATATCAAAATGTCAGAAACTGACAAAATATGCTTGGCTTAGAAAACCAATGTGACAGGTATACAAAATATTCCTTGACATAGAAGTGCCCTTTAACCAATTAATTTACCTGCTCTGAAAGTCAGCAACCATGTCTCGTCTCTCAGAAATCTTGGAAGACCCATCTAACCGCATGTATGTATGCTTTCTGTATACCATGTATTCCTATTAAGAAATAATAATAATAAAAAAAAATTAACTGACATCTATTTTATCTCCAACTGCACTTACATTTTAATTCTGCAATAAACTACATGCTAGAAAAGGAAGACTATAATGCCATATGTAATAATTGTAAACATGAATGTATACATAAAATTTTTAACTACTGTGTTTCCCGTATTGTCATCATGAAACTGCAGCATGCTGATACACTGGTACAGTTTGCACATGCATGAAATATTTTCATGTGACCATGCTAACAAAGAGAACCTAAGGTAATTTCTGATGTGTCTGCTTCTGTAAATATAGTGGGTGAAATAAGCATTGAACATGTCACCAATTTTCTAAGTAAATATATTTTTTTGGGGGCTCCTTGTATGAACTTTAAGCTTTAGTTTCTTTCATAGATTTTATATTGGATTCAGATCAGATGATTGGCTGGGCCATTCTAGCAGCTTTATGTTCTTTCTCTGAAACCAAATGAGTTTTTCCTTGGCTGCGTGTTTGGGATCATTATCTTACTAAAATGTCCACCCTCGTTTCATCTTCCTGGTAGATGTCTCGGTACATTTATCTATTCATTCTTCCTTCAATTATGTAAAGCTTGCCAGTACCGTATGCTGAAAAACAGCCTCACAACATTATGTTCCCACCTCCAGATTTCACTGTTGGTTGGCATTTTTGGGATGATATCAAGCACTTTTTGGCCTCCAAACATGGTGAGTATTATGGCATCCAAAGCATTCAATTTCTGTTTCATCTGACCAGATTATATTCTCCCATTATCCAAAAGACTATTTTAAATGTTATTGAGTAAACTTTAAACGTGCTTGAACATGCTTTTTGTACATTAGTGTAGTCTTGTGTGGTGAGTGTACATACATACCATAGAGGTTGAGTGCATTACTTATTGTTTTCTTTAAGACAATTGTACCTTCTGATTTCAGGTCTGTAGCTCTCCACAGGTGATCAATGGCTCTGGACAATTCTTCTTATAATTCTTTAAACTCTTCTGTCTGAAATCTTACAGGGAGCACCTGGTCATGGCCAGTTTACGGTGTGTTCTTTCCACTTCTAGATTATGGCACTAATTGTGCTCACTGGAGCCTTCAGTAGTTTAGAAATTCTTCTGTAACCAATGCCATCAGTATGTTTTGCAATAAGGCAGTGTAATAAGGTTGCAAAGATCTTGAGACATCTCACTGGTTTTACCCATAATGAGATGTTTCTTGTGTGCTACCTTGGTAATGAGACACTTTTTAGGCCATCAGTTGAACTAACTGATATTTTTCACTAAGTGGCAGGATTGTTTTCTAGTTACTGATAGATTTGGGCTGGTGCCATCATGTTCCATGGCTTTTTGCACCTCTCTCCATGTTTTCAATACTTTTTCTGTGTCATTTCTCATTATTCCACATAATTTAATGACATCTGTGGTTTTATTTCTTTCCCTGTGTGTATTGGATGGGTTGTACCGACATCTGTTGGGAATGTCAATAGTACCTTTAGAAACAGATTTACTTAGAAAATTGGTGACCTGTTCAATACTTATTTAACCTGCTGTACTTGTATTCCCTGAAAAATAACAATTCTTTAGCATCTTCTCTAGTACCACTGTGTTTTGCTGTTCTTCTGGTAAGCCTTCGAGAAATGTATTACTAAATCTGTCAGCTGGGTGTGGCTAATTGGGGGTGTCTCCTTGCACTGTCTGGCATTGCCCAGTCAGTGTTGACAGAATGCCAGTACCCATTGGACTGATTCAGTAATATATTGATAGAAGGAATAATGGAGGAACAACACAACACCTTGTTAGAAGAAAATATGCTTCAGAATTGTTATTTCATGGGGAACACAAATATTTACTGAAAAAGACACTTCAGGAGATGTTACAGGTCCTACCCAAGACAATTTTTACTGAACAGTATTGGAATTATAGGATCCTTACCAGCTTTTGGGTCTGAGGCAAGTGTGTATGTGATTTATCACATTACATTCTAGATATCTGATGGATGCTCATACAAAGAAATCAGGAAACACAAAACTTTTCCTTTTTTCAGTACTAAGATTGGTTTAAAAAAAAGATGAGAGCAGAACTTTCAAACTTCATCAATGTGAAATTATAAATATACATAGAAAATTATCAAAACTGATCAAATATTAAGGGCTATTCATATCAAAAAGGTAATGCCATTTTGCTAGGATATATCACAACATTATGAACAGTGGGATTTTGACCTCTGGGACACCTGAATAGGAGAATGACAACAGTGAAGTTACTATGGCTCATTTATTGCAAAACAGTGTTCTCAGCCACATGTGGTGCAAGAAACTGTAACACCGTCACATGGAAATCTACACTGCTAGCTTTACAACACATTAAAATTGTCTGGGTCAATCAGACTAAAAAACTATGCTATATCAAGTAGTCAACCTTCTATTATGCAATATTTACAAATGAAACCTTAACCCCATAATAATCTATTATAAATAATTTATATATATATAATATATATATATATAAATAATATATATATATATATATATTACAAATATATTATATATAATATATATATATATATATATATATATATAATATATAAAATATATATATATATATATATATATATTTTATATAAAATTATATATATATATCTATCTATCTTTACAGACAGCATACTACCTCTAGCAAATCTATCATCCGAGTCATCTGAGAGTAAATAAGTACTCTGTGTCCTTGCGACTTGAGGCGAGTAAGCAACAGGTCCAGGGCATACAGCTTTCCACTGTCAGTGATGAGGCTCTCCTTGCCTGGGGAGAACATGATTATACATTACATGCATATATAAACATTGCATATGTGGCTCTAGTGTGTTATCTAACATAGGCCTCAAAACTTGAGGACATTGTGGCCTCATTTTTATTAGGATATTTGTTTAGTCACCATGTCAGATTTGCAGGTTTCAACTATTTGGCTTTTAGAGAACAGATTGTGCTGAATGGTTTTTGGTTGCCACGTTGCATTTACAAAGCCCCCAAAGTATCAGCACAGTTGAAAACTTCAAATAGTGACCCCATTTCGGAATTTATTCGGGGGTGAAGTGTGCATTTTGGACCCACAAGTATTTTACAGTTTTGGTGGGTTTTTCTTTTTAGCAATGGGAAACGAAAACAGCAATTTAATGCTTGTCCATGCCCTGGTGATCTCTCGCCTAGACTATTGCAACCATCTAGCACCCTCCAAACCATCCTCAACTCTGCTGCCCCTCTGATTCACCTCTGCCCCTGACCTACAAGGCTCTCCATAACCTCTCCCCTCCATACATCTCCGCATTAATCTCTCGATACCTCCCCTCACACAATTTCCGCTTCTCACAGGACCTTCTTCTCTGCTCTCCTCTTGTCAGCTCCTCACATAACTGTCTCCAAGACTTCACCCATGGCTCTCCCATACTCTTGAAATTCCTACCACAACACAGCAGACCCTCATCCACTTTGACTAGCCTCAAAAGCAACCGGAAAAACCATCTCTTCAGGATTGCCTATAACCCACAATAAATCCACTGCCACTACACCACACAAACATGTTTGCCCCTCACCGTCTGTCTCTCCCACCTTTCTTACACATTATAAGCCCTCGCAGGCAGGGCTCTCTCCCTCTCTGTACCAGTTATTTACCGTCACCATTGTACTTGTCTGACCTATGTTATGTATGTAACCCCCATCAAATTTACAGCGCTCTGGAACTAAGGGCGTTCTAAAATAAATAATAAGTTAATTCTGCAATTGTTTTTTGGGTTTTATTTTTAGAACGTTCGCCTTGTGGTATGACATGTTAGCTTTATGACGTGAGTTAGTACAATTACGACAATACTAAATTGAAATAGTTTTTTTTTATGTTTTACTACTTTTACACAACAGAAATACTTTTTTTTTAAAAATATAAAAAATTACAGCATAACCAAATTTACATTTTTTAAACTACTTTCATACAGTAAAACCACGTTTTACTTTATTTAAATTCTTTCCTTTTTTTTTTTTTTTTACTTGTCTCACTGGGGGATCTGAGATGCTGACATCACAGAGAGCCCAGATGTCTTTGTTATGAAACCAGGCTGTCAAAGCAATACGCAATCGCACACCAGAGTGCTGATGGGGACAGAGAGAGAGCTTGACCGTAGCATCTAGTAGGTGAAGCTGGCGATATCAGAGTAAATTCCTGTCCCAGCCATTAGGGCAGGTCTGCTAGTTTAGTTTCTGAGCCCGAACAATCTGCATAACGTACAGGAACATAATTTTGTGGCAAGTACATACTGCCTATAATACACCTGTATGTTAGATTTTGGGAAGGTGTTCTAAAACCTTTCAAGCACATGCAAAGAGTATCCCTAATGCTTTGCACAGTTCTTGACATGAATAAATTGTTAGCCAGCTCAGTCAATGAACACAGGTATATTTATAAATATTTAACTCGCAAACATGTTTTTCCAAGCTGAACAAGCCTGCTTGTCACCTTTCATTTTACCTTACTCCATTTAAGAATCTAGTTGCTAATTTTTTAACCATCTCCAGTTTTTCTATATACTTTTCAAAATGATAATTTAAAAATTGAATCTCAAAAATGGAATTTGGTCTCAGCAAGTCTATAGAAGGGTAATAAAGGATTTCATTTGCATTTTAATAAAAATCTTTTTATATACCCTAAAATTATATTTGCTTTTGCGGGTGCTGCTTGTGATGCAATTCCTTCTCAATTTTCTGTTTTATCCCATATATTATTGACACTAACACATAAGAATTAACTTTAAAAATCTTGCTACTTCTAAATTGCTCTTCATGTTTACTGCCAGAGAAGAGTCAAAACTCATAATTATAAACACTCATGTGCCAAAAAGTTTTATTATGAAAAAAAAATGCAAACAAAAAACCCTGACGTATATTTCATCTTGCTAGTTCTCTATTGGGACCTAACAGAGTAATACGTTCTATGTTCTAACTCCTTCCACTATCCTAAATTTTGTTGCATGCATTTCTGCTCATAGACAATGACGACACAATTGCTTAAAGCAATTCAGTCATTTTATGCTGCAATACCTGAGAGCAGGATGCAATAGTGGGAGAGAAGCCAACAAAGATATATAGAACTAGAGAACAACACAGATATATAGCCACCTCTCCAACTCTCCTTTTTTAAGTCTTACCAGACATTCTAATGCTATACCTTGTGGATATGCTTTAATTATGTCAGAAATAAAAACTCCTTTGTTGAACTAATCCAGAGATAATACAAAAAATTGTTTTTACTGTGTGACCTATGTTTGCTCTATTTTCTGGCGGCATACACTTATCTCACCGGGACTATTGAATACCACATGAAATGCGCATGCTGTTGGGAAATAGAGCAAACGTAGCTCACGCTAAGTTATGTCTGCTCTTTTATTCCGTATGCGGCCACTGCGACTGGGTTTCGGTATCTGGCAAGGTCCTTTTTTATTTTTTCAGTACCGCGACAGATACCTGCAACGTAGCCATTACTGTAGGGTGAACCAACCCTTACCATGCCCACATGCAAAATTTAAAGGGCAATGCCACAGGGCTTAATCGGGCCAAAATTAGCCCCGCAGTTACGCCGTGGGGGGGGGGGCGGGAGTGAGGAGCGGCGGGGGGGCCGGGCACTTCGCCCGGCCCTGACAATCACCCGCTAGAAATGACAGTCAATTACCCCCCCTTTGGCGTATTCGCCGAGCGGGGAAAGGAGACGAAATCCATAGTTCTCTTGAGAACTGTGGATTACCTAATGAAGGGCCGTTTTCAGCCCGTAATTAGCGCTTGGCCGAAATTACGGACCGAAAAAAGGGCCCCCTTTTAAGCCGTGTGAACATAGCTTAACAGTTTGCTTTGCACACACACACTGATACTGGGAAAGCTGTCAATCACTGTATGTGGGCCAGGTATCACATAAGGAGCCCTATCAGTATTTTCTGGAAACCCAGTCACAGCGGCCTAATAGGGGATAAAAGAGCAAACAGGTCACACAGTAAAGACAATTTTTTTTGGTTACCTGGGTTTTGTTCATCAAGGAGTTTTTATTTCTGAAAATTTTAAAAAATATCCCCAAGGTATACATTAAAAAAGTTGATAAAACTTAAAAAGGAGAGAATTTGGGGGGTGGTATATATCCGTGTTGTTCTCTAGTTCTAGTTGTGTATCAGCCACGTCTGTACCCCCGAAAAACTACAATGAAGATAGGCGCCTCACATCCTCTTTTGGGAGTAACGAGCAGGGTACCCCCCACTGATTCTGATCTCTGGCAGTCTCTAAAGTGGAACCAAAACCATTTTACATACCCCTCTAAGATTTACTGTGGCCCCTAGGAGAGAAAAAATATGACAATGTGGCACTCGGACCCAGAAAATGTTGTGCACCCTTTATTTGTAAAATGACCCTCGTATCCGATGGTACAATACTATACCAGTTAGGCCACAAAACAGATTTTTTTCATCTAAAAATCTATCAAAGATCTGCAGCAAAGATTCTTGGAGATGCTATATGTGGTGAATTAACCCGCATTCTGATCTCTGGCAATCCTTAAAGAGGAGTTAAGGCCTCTCAGCCATTTTGTGTATTTATAATTAAAGGGGTATTCTCATTACAATGATTTGCTTTTAACATGCATGAACAGGTAAATCAAGACTATTACCACAAACACTGTTTTCATTTTACTTTATTTTTATTTTACTTTACTTCAGGAGATGAAAAGGGGTTTTTTTTCTTAAGGGAAAAAAAAAAAAATTTATTTGGGTTTTTCCCCCCTCTCCCGCTTCTCTGATCTTACTGCTCCAAGCTCCCTCAGTCAGTCCATCCCTACATCCCCCCCCCGGTTTTCTCTAGCAACAGAGTTTGGGTTTTCTTTTAAAGGGGGTTTTTTCGTTTCAACATATGGCAGCTGTTTATACTGGTTGCTAAGGAGAACTTATGAAAGGGACGGGCGTGTTTCTCCTCCCAGCAGGGAGTATCTTCTCTCAACAGACAAGCCCCAAAGTGTGCATTTGAGAATTAATTCTGTGTGAACAGGGAAGAGGGGAGAGATTCTCAGCTGTCGGAGACTAAGGAATTATTGGAAGTGAAAAGCTAAAGTGTAATTCGATAGTGTATATTTACATTTCTCGCTCTACATACTTTGTAATTAGAATGGGCATTTGACATTCAGGACTCTAAGGCCGTGTTCACACGGCTTATTCCCGACGGATTTGTGAGCCGTATTGAGCTCACAAATCCGCCGTGAATAAGGGCGGACGGGGGCGGAGCGGGGCCCAGGGCGCCGCTCCTGGCCCCATAGACAATGCATTTGTTTACGGCGCCTCCGCGCCGTAAATAATGTGCATGTCACTTTTCCCCCAGCGGCGGATTCGCCGAGCGGGGAGGAGCGACGGATTCCACTGTTCTCTATGAAAAGCAGTGGATTACCATAATTGCTGGCCCGGGGATTTTTGGCGCCGTCTGCAGCGCAAATCCGGCGCGCAGTACGGCGCCAATCCGCGGCAAAATAAGCCGTGTGAACGAGGCCTAAGAAAGATGGGCGATTTTTTTTTCTCTCTCTCACACACAGTAATATATCTTGCAGATTATTATACCTCTGACCTCTACAGATCTGCAGAACAAAACTATACACGTTATCCATTTGTGTTTACATGTGACTGCACAAGATCTCTCTCTCTGCTGCAGGACCACTGATCGCTGTGAGTGAACGCAGCAAACTCCGTACCGCACATGTCGACCGACCGTCAGTGAACGCAGCAAACCCCGCACACGTGAACGCATTTTCTCTCTCGTATCCCCGTTCACACATGTACCTGCGCGCTCCCTTGCACAGCTACTCCATCTCCCGCGTGTCCCGAATACAACCGGGGGCGGCACCTGGGCGGAACTCATCTCCATGCACACGTCCATGCTCCCTCCCATACACAGCCTCTCCCCTGCTACTCCTTCTGACGCGCGTTCCCGAATACGACCGGGGGCAGGACCTGGGCGTAACCCGACCGGAGCTCTCTCTCACTTCCAAGAATTAAACAAACGGCCCGTTATCTTAAACCATAGCACTTTGCTTATGGTAACCAAAGGCCTACAATTTTTCCTCCCCACCTGTTGAACTATGATCTTTGAAATGAGAAAACCCCTTTAACTAAATGAAAAGCCTTCACTCTTCAGAGCTCTGTAATCTTGTGCACTACACTTCACAGACTTTGAGTAGTCATATCATTGTGTCAAGATCATCTAGGAATAGCAGAGCTAATATACAAATCACTGTTTTAGAACCCCCACAAACAGGAAGTGAGAGTCTAAAGTTGAATGTGGATCTTTAAAACTGCATAGTGAGAAAACCCTTTTAGGGTGCCATAAAGGTCTTGGATGGTGAATAACCCTTTAAGATTTACTGCGACCCCTGGGAGAAGTACAATATGACAATGTGGTCCTTGGAGAAGAAAAGGTTGTGCACCCCTGCTCTACCATATCCTGCTCTCAGATATGGTAGCATAAACCACCCGACAAGTTATTTTTAAATTAAGCAATCAGACTACAAGTTACATTTTTCAGAAGCTCTGCAAACGGCAGCATCTTTTGCTCCTCGTTTTCAACAGTGTGCCAGCCACTCATGATGCTGAGAGTAGCATGTATTATTATGTGGAACAGGGGCAGTTCGTCTTTTGTCAAGAAAGTACCAAGCGTATAGTATCAGGCACCACTAAAACAGGATATTTAAAATTTTAGGGGGTTCCTTTGAAAGACATTTAGAGCATATTTATTGTAGATGCCATAAATATCTCGTGGTGTTTTACTACTGAGAATTCCAATGGAATCTAACAGGTGTGCCTGGTCCCTTATTAAAGGGCTATTTCTCTCTTACATAGCAGTAGTTTCCATCCTCCACATGTGATTAGAAGTTTTCCCTATGGACAGTTTATTTGTCTAAAAAGGAACAATAGTAATTATAGTGACTCTCCAGAGCAGTCGGTGGAGTTGATGGAACAGTTACGAGCTTGGGGGTATGTTGAACAAATCATTTCTGAAGCATTTCGAAAAGCTGTGGGCAGAGATAAAAAGGAACTTTTGCAGTGTCGATGTAAACAAACGGTTGGATCGATGTATTTTTTCCTCATGAAAATGATTAATGTGGAAGTTGTTCCTTTTGTAAACACATGGATGACAAACCTCTACTGAAAATGGGCAATGTGGAATATAGGGTTAATCAATTTATAACCTGTAGATCTGATTTCCTGGTGTATGCTATTTGGTGCAGTTGTGGATTATATTATATAGGGAAAACCATTAGACCTCTGTTCAAGCGGATAAGGGAACATCTCTATTCCTTAATGACAGGTAAAGGAGCACCCTGTTTTATTAATCATATGTGAGAAGTACATAATAATGATATTTCGGGTGTGCGCTTCGCTGGATTACAACAAATTTTTTCTCCAAATAATGGGATGGATCGGCATACTCGACTACCGTGCGAAGCCAAGTGGATCCTAAAAACCGAAGCATTAGGTAGATTAGGTTTAAACGATCGCAATGATGTATCTTGTTTCTTGTAATATAATAACTCTTGTTTGTGTGTTTTTAGGTTTGTTTCTATTAGAAGGTAATCTGTTACATTGCGTTTGTTTGTGGTCACATGACCCATATGACTGGGAAATTTAAGGGTGTATTGACGTAGTTTCCCATAAGGCCTAGAGGAAGCATGCTTGTGCGCAAAATGGCCGTCGCCTTGTGAGTGAGGACGTATCCTGTGTTGTCTGTCCGGTGCAACAAGTTGCTGTGATAAACGAAGATTTTAATGACCTGGCGAGTGCTGTGGTTATTCTCCTCTCCACTATCGATTTGTGACTCGTCTGTTATTGCCACTGAGCACCACATTGGCATTAACTGAGGTTTACATGGGGACGCTGACCATGGACTACTGTTGCTGATTGGCAGTGCTGAGACTACACATTTGTGACTTTGTCACGTCTATTTCTGTCTTGCACTACAGTAAAGTAACTGTCCCTATTACTCCATTGGGAATGCAGGAAGGAGTAATACGTAGTGTCTATTAACACTGTTAAGGCAGGCATGGTAAACCTGGAGATGTTTTTTAGCTGCATATGTATCCGCGGGAGAGGCAGAAATGCAGAGAAAGAGAGGCAAAAAGCAAGAGTCAGAGTATAAGAGGCATGTATAGTCAATTATAGTAGCTGTAGGGTGGGCTCCTAAATTAAACTCCACTGGTGGGCCCAGAAATAGCTCAACTGGTGGGCCCCTAGGATCAAATCCACCTGTCAGCCTAGGCACCCCAGTCCGACACTGCGTTAAAGCCCATGTTCGAGGTATCCGTTGGGATACCATGAAAAAAAGTACCCCAGCAACACAGCAGTAGTGGCCCTAATAGAAAGTTATAGAAGAGACGTGCACTGCGTGGGCTACTTTTTCTCTATTTTCCAGCAGCATACACTTATCTTACGGGACTCCATGGTGTAGCCTACTATCAAGTCCCACAGGAAATCCGTATGCCATCAGAAATAAAGCACAGGTAGCCTACGCAGGGCTACATCTGCTCTAAAAAAAAGCCACAGCTTTTTTTTTTTTTTTTAACATAACCCCAGGGGATATCTCGAATACAACCCTTAACATAGTGTGAACCCACCCTTATTCTCAAGATTAGCAGATCCATGTAGTTTGGGCGTGCTATAAGAGGCTTAATGTGGGAATCTATCTTTACATCTTAAATTTCATACTAGGAAAATTCCATCAATAAATTAACTCATCGTAAATTTGTACAACAAATATTTAATACATTTACAAACTTGCACCTGCTATTTCTCTTATGTTTCACATGATCTTTTAAGATGTAATAAAAAAAGAAATATCCGTAAGCCTGGGCAAATACGATTTTTACATTAACCATATTTGGATTAACTCAAATACAGAAATCTAACATTAAAATGTATGCACAAAGTAATAAAGCATACAATAATGTCTTACCAGTCACAGCTAATTTAAACCTTCAAGCCACCAATAAACACCCAAAAATTAAGAATGGTGAAATTCAAGTACAACAGTTAAAACTAATTCAGGGCTGTGGAGTCGGAGTCGTGGAGTCTGTGCCTATTTTGCAGGAGTCGGAGTTGTTATAAAAGGGACCGACTCCGACTCCCAAAATATATAATAAGTTGGTCCAGTTAGTTTGATGCAGTGCAAAGAGCAAGAGGCATTGTGTCCGGCCAGTGCTACTGCTCCCATATCTTCAGCCTCATCACATGAGGAGTGTAATTGATGACATGGAGCAGGCAAAGCGCTGCCCAAGGGGAAAAAATTCTGCTCCCAGGGCAAACAGATTTCAGCAAAATTTTTCAGCTGTTTTCAAAGACGTAGAAGAGTTCAACCATTCATCAAAACTGACTGTGGCTGAGGCAATTCCTTTATACCCTGACATTGTTAGAGATGTGGCCCCTGTGGTCACCGCTTTGCCCCCAACCCAAGTTAGTGTAAGGCTAGGTTCACACGGTTTATACACGCCGTAATTTCGTGACAGATTTCGACCGCAATTATGGCGTGATTACGGGGGCGGGGCGAGGGGGCCGGCGAGACATCCACTATCCACGGCGCGTATCCCGCCTGGATAATGTGCATGTCACTTTCTCCCCGCTCGCCGGATTTTGCGAGGTAGAGAGGAGACGGAATACATAGTTCTCTATGAGAACTGTGGATTACCGTAATGACTGGGACGGATTTCAGCCGTATCTGAGCGCAATACAGCTGAAATCCGTCCCCAAATCAGCCGTGTGAACAGAGCCTAAGAGGCTGTTCTCTAGCCTGGAAATAATGAGATCAGATGTGAGGTCATGTATGCAGGATCTGATGGAGGCAATACTATTTCTCAGAGACACCACGAATGTTCCTGCAGCGTTTTGCATATTTACAATTTTTTTGTGTTCTAAAGTCATATCCAATAAATATATTTTACACTGACAAACAAAATGGTAACAATGTTTTGAACTTGTGACTTTCAGGCTGCATATCTCACCATCCACTACAGCTTTGTACATGAGGCTACTGTAATTTTATATACAGTCATCTTACATATCTTATACATAAATTTGACTTGCAAGTATTTAGAATCTGCTTAGTTCTGCAGATTCTTTCCTGTAACTGCATTGTTACTGTTTTGCTCCTAAACATCAAAATGTTAATTTTTATTATTTTGTTAGTATTTGGGAAATCCACCTTTTGGTTTTCAATACTGTGCAGATCTCTTCTACACATTCCCAATGTTTGTACAGACTGGACTTGGATACAAATACAGCTTTTTCTTCAACTCTACCCACAAGTGTTCAAAAGATCAAAACATTGTTACCATTTTGTTTGTCAGTGTCTGTTCTACCTAAATAGCTTGATTATTGTATCATAAGGTGATAAACATCCTAATGCTACCACTTTACTACAGTAAAGTTATCACTTAAACATGCACCATGTATGAGAGAGTCAGGAGTCGGAGTCAGGAGTCTGAGACGGGAGTCGGAGGCTTGGGAAATTGAGGAGTCGGAGTCGGGCTTTGGCTTGCCGACTCCACAGCCCTGAAAACTATGTTAAAGGAGGCCTAGCAATAAGAAACCTGTGCATTACCAAAGCAGTGGTATACACTCTCCTGCTAAGGAGCTTGTTTTAGAGTTTTTAATGTCATGTAGCATATTTCAGTGAAAGAAAAGTTTTCCTTCAAGCAATTATATTACATTGAAGCAACAGATGGAGCACCGATCGTAACTTTATTTCAGGAAAACGGAGCATCATATTTCTAGTTTTTGTAATAAACACTCTTTGAAAACAATACTCTCTGCTTCTGACATTTGCTTAACCCTTAGTTAACATGCTTACAAATGCAATCACTATCTGATATTGATACTTAAAACACTGTTTAAAAGGGAAAAAAACTAAAATAATAATAAAAAAAAGAAAACAAAGCTCTTATTTTGTCATATGCTTAATATATGGGGTATCCCTGAAAACACTACATTAATGTTCATTTGAAAATATATACAGAAAGTCTTGTTAAAAAGAAATAACATTACAAACTAAATATAAAGGGCATACAAAAAGAGAGCAAAAAATGGATTATGTTTGCACAGCTTAAATGTCTAACTGTCCTTTAATGTGCCAGAAAGATACTAGAATTTAAGCTTTATGTTTATTGATCGATGACAAATATCTTTATTTAAAAATATGCTTAAGTTCAAATTGTGAAAAAGAGCCTGCTACTTTTACTCTCCTAATCATGGTAAAGGAATCTGAAATTTGACTTTTATTTCAGAGTTTACCACTAGGCAACTTAACTTACCAATTTTAGGGAGATCCAACCCTATCATCAGGTTCAGATTGGATTGATTACATCCTATTTGTATCCAATAAATATGTTGGAGTACCCCAAGACACACTGTATCAAAAGAAAAACCTGGATCCAAGCTCAGAATCTTTATCTTCCAATTTTAATGACAACAGCCCTTATGTTGCAGAAACACCTTAGTACATTCAAAGGCGTTTTGCTTAAAGTACATAACATAAGATGAGCATTACTCTGCTATGACCAAGCAACTATCAATAATACTATTACAGTCCCATTTGGGACAGTATTTTTTTTCATAGCTAAACTTCACAGAGTACTACATAGGTTTAAATGACCCCATTCATACCTGAGTGGTCAAAACCAGAAAAAGAACAAACAGAGAAAAACTCTAAAGGAAAAAATGTGAACTGCCTGTTTTGGAACCACTCCTAGTTTTGGCTTGTAAGTACTTATTCTAAACACAAAGAAAAACACGCAATTGTCAATGTAATCTTATATTGTATTAGTCACACTGTGCGCCGCAGTCCCATGTACGCACTCATGTACGGACCGGTGACAAAACATTGAACATGCACAATCTTCTGTCCGGTTTCCGGACGGAACATGTGCATCTCAATGGGAGGGGGAAGGGCTGTTCTCCGCCCATCGCGGAGAAAAGCCGCCCCCCCCCGCGGCCGTGGGGACGGCCGCAAAACAGAACAAAAACCGGCCGGCAAACCGGCCGGTATTTGTCCACTGCTGTGTAAACGGCCCCTTAGGTGCTAAAACTTAATACACTCCCCTAAAAAGACCCCATATTGGGAACTACACCCCTTAAGGAATATATCCAATGGTGTAGTGAGTATATTGACCTCACAGGTCTTTCACTAATTTTTTTAGCATTAGGCTGTGAAAATGAAAACGTTTTTTTTCCAACAATCTGCAAATTTAGTTGAAAATGTTACATTTTTTACAATGAATCCTGCTAAAAAAAGCACTCAAATTTTTTTTTTTGGGCAAGTTTGGCAATGCCCTACATGTGGGTGTAAACTGCTGTTTGGGCACATGGCAGGGCGTATAAGGGAGGGAGTGTTATTTGGCTTTTGGAACGCAGATTTTGGTGGGGTCATGTCGCATTTGCAAAGTCCCCAAAGTACCAGAACAGGTGAAACCTTCCAGAAGTCACTCCATTTTGGATTGAGCATCACTCAGTGATCTCATCTAGGGGTGCCTTGTGCATTTTGGGTGCACATGTGTTCCATAGTTTTTTTTAGCATTGGGTCATGAAAATGGGGGCGAAACGCAATTCGGCAATTGTTTTTTGGGCTTCAATTTTACAGCGTTCGCCGTGCAGTGTAAATGACGTGATAACTTTACTATGGGGGTTGGTACAATTGCAATGATATACATTTTATATAGTTTTTTTATGTTTTATTACTTTTACACAATAGAAATAGGTCTATAAAAAATTGCTTTTTATGTTGTCCTATTCTGATAGCCATAACTTTTTCAGTTTTCTGTATACTGAGCGGATTATGGGCTTGTTTTTTGCGGGATGAGCTGATGTTTTTATTAGTACCATTATGGGGTGCATATGACGCTTTGATCACTTTTTATTAAGGTTTTTGTGAGGCATTGTGAACAAAATACAGCATTCCTGGTAGTGTTTTTTTATTATTTTTTTACCGCAGTCCCATGTACGCACTCATGTCTGCATTCCCTGGGGCCACTAGCACTCACCTCACTTCCCCCTATGTACACTGCCTGTTATTGCTGTGCGTTCCATAGTGTTTTATTGTGCCTGTTTATTTCACTTCTCCTGCTTATTGTTCTGTCCTTTGCACTTGACTACATTTGCCTACCACTTGCCCTGACCTACCTGTCGATATACCGACTACAACTTAGCCTGCTCTTTTTGGAACACACTGCACACTGAGCGTCACTGCGAGTGGTCACATCAGGGGTAGCGACCTAGGAGTGCCCTGCAGCAAAGTCTAACCTGCCTTGTGGCGGGCACTGGTGAAGACCGGAGGGCTCTTTAGACTCCGCTCCCTGGCATGGCTTCTACTATCTCTCGAAGTGACCCAGAGGATCCACTACTTCCCTTGTGATAGTACTGAAATATAGCCCTTGACTTTTAGACAGGTTAATAACCTTATTTCTAACCCAAACTAATTAACTAAGTATCTATAGTATGTAAAGTAATAGCAATAATATAAAAGTAAGAATAGAATTACTTTATATAATAAAATGTTGGATTATAGAATGAAATGAAAAAACAATTGTAAAATGTACTTAAAGGAACCCTGGTCTACCATCTATTATCTCAAATGTGACAGGATCTTATTATACCATAATATGTACACAGGCACCACCTAGTGTTTAAATATTACTGTAACTACAACTTAGGAATTTATGGTGGGAATGTACAACACACACTCTAACAACAGGAAATCAGACCAACTTGTTTAAAAATACTTTGCCGGAAACATTTCCTCTGGGTCTCCCTACTTGATTGTTTGTTTTTCCCTGTGCAAATTTCAGAGAGGATCATATCATCCAAAAATGTGCAATTAAGTTAAAAAAATGAAATAAATGAACTAATCTGAAGTTTACTGCTGATCCTTTTGCAAAATAATCATTCTAAGAGGTTTTCAGATACTTTACATTTAATACTACAATTTACTTTACATTTAATAATACAATACAAAAACATACACAAAACCTTTTTACACAAATATAAGTTTAAGAGGCAATATATGCTAAAATAGCAGACAGTTAAAGGGGTGTTCCGGGACAGATTAATGTTCATTTTTCCATCGGGGTATGAGCAAAAGTAGAAGACTCATACTTACCTCCTGGACGGTATTGTTCATCCCCGGATGAATGAGTGAAGATCAGCATTCACGTTACAGGCCCAAGAGGTCACGTGTGTGTAATGTTGTGGCCTGTGATAGGCTGGAGCTGTCACGTGAACGATGGACGTTCACGCCTTAATTCCTGGATGAACAGAGCAGCAGCCATAAGTGAACAGGAGCGTTCAGGAGTTAATTATGAGTCTTCTCTACTATTTTTACTCATGCCCGAATAAAAGAACGAGCATTAATAAGTCCTGGAACACCGCTTAACAAACAAAATTCAGCAGCAAGATCAATAGTATATACATGAGCTGCACTGCGCAAAACAACCTTGAATTTTATTTTTATTTTTGCAACATTGTCGTGCAAACTTTTTTTTGTTCGATTTTTACAATCTGAGCACAGGTGTGCGAGATTGTAAATTTTTTATCTAGTACTGCAATCAACTTTGTGTTGCATCAAAATAAGCAAAAATGGTGTTCAAAAGACATTAAGCAGGAAGACCCAAACAATGCATCAAAACAAAAACAAAAGTGTATAAGGGCTTGTTCACACGGCGTTTTTGTGATCCGTTTTACGGATCCGCAAAACGGATCTAACAATTGTCAGTGTGATTAACATTGAGTTGAATGGCAAAAGCGCATCGCTGTTCCCACGGGAGATCAGCGATGCGCTCTTGAGAGCTCTTCTGCACTGCGCTTTTCGCATCCGCTTTAAGAATTGACATGTCAATTCTTATTGCGTTTTACGCAACTGAACGCCCATAGGAGATAATGGAGTCCGCTTTTGGTACTTGTCCAAAAGCGCTCCACACTCCTGGTACGTAACAGCTGCGCTTTGCATCCTGAAAGCGGATGCGAAAAGCGCACTGGAAGGCTGGACGGGGATCGCTGGAGAGGTGTGCGGCGGCGGGAGCGCAGGTGAGCAGAGCGGGAGAGAGCGAGGGAGAGAGCGAGAGAGAGAGCGAGAGAGCGAGAGCGAGAGAGCGAGCGAGAGAGCGAGGGAGCGAGACAGGGAGCGAGAGAGCGAGAGAGGGAGCGAGAGAGGGAGCGAGAGAGGGAGCGAGAGAGCGAGGAGAGAGCGAGGAGAGAGAAGCGAGAGAGGAGCGAAGCGAGCGAGGAGAGCGAGCGAGAGAGAGCGAGCGAGAGAGGCAGGAGAGAGAGAGAGAGAGAGAGACTCGAAAACGCATCCGAAAAGCGGATGCGTAATACGCAGGTGAAAAAGCATTCAAAACGGATCCAAATAAAGTATCCAATGCTGCGTTTTGCGGATCCGCTTTCCAGATGCGCTTTTCAGGTGCCGAAAACGGATCCGTAAAAAGGATCCAAAACGCCGTGTGAACAAGCCCTAAGTGTGCAATTTGGATCCATCTTAACAGAAAACAATACAACAGAAACTTCAAATATTTATGTCAATGGAATTTACATAATTTCTTCTCCGACTTGCAGCAATTTATATTGCAGTAGCCAAAATGAAAAACACCAAGCCTAATCTTTACTAATCAGGATAAAAATTATTGTTAGTGTATTGAACACCTCGGCTTCAACACAACTGGGTATTTTATAAAGGCTACGTCTTTTTCTTCAAACAGCTGGAGATAACAGATTCCTGACCTGAAAATCTAGCTTTTGAAAACCATTGTAGTGCCCCTTAGTTCCAACTATGAATACAAATTTTGAAAACAAAAGATTATAAAAGCAAGCTAAATAACATCACGTCCTAGAAAAAAAAAGAAAGCAAAGAACATCTGAGAAGCACACTGTGGGACAGATAACCTTGAATCTCTAGAGAGTATCCGATCATTCTCCATTAGAATAAGAAAAACAATAGGGTCATAAGAAGTGCCTTGTCTAGCTTTTTCACAAACAGAATGAACCTTTGAGACTGCTAACAACTCTGCCACTTCCTTCCATTTAAATCTGAGCCATTTTTTATCAATAGAACAGGAAGGTATTGGAGATTCCCACAGTCTTGATAGGAACTACAACTCTCCATCAGCCAGTAGTCAGTCTTATTACTTGAGGTAGCATGAGAAATAACCGACATTACCATAAATTATATTCATCTTGTCGTAGAAGGAGGAAGTGCTTCGAGTAGGAAACATTATACAAAAGTAATGTCACTGCATTAGTGACCAGCACTGAACATTTAAACTTTATAGTATATAAAATGACTGTTCAAAGAAGAGTCTGTAGTTTTTTATTTAATACACATATATGTATATATATATATTCTCAATATATTGCGAACGTTCCAAAAAATGCCAAAAATTGAAGAGCTCAAAAATTGCAAAGAATCCATACAGTAAAACAAATAAACCCCTTTATTTACCCAATGTGCAAATAAGCTCTAAGGAAGATAGCTAGGACTCTGGTGACAACTATTGGAAGTACCATTCCTTCAGACCTATTAAAGAGCCTTAAAACATGATTTGAGAGTTTAAGCTAAGTAACTCCCCCATATGTAACAGTATCCAATTTGCAGATAGTTGTTTCAGGATGTTTGCCCATTGTCAGTGGAGATTATGATTCTGGCTTGCTGGGTGAGAAACCTAGCTCTCTTCATTACAACTTGTCTCCATATTTTAATTTCCCAAGGGGCACGGCACAGCCCGTTTTTCTACATCTTTATACCGAGCTCCAGAGGGTAACCAAACAGTCGCATTAACAACTTAGAAACTGCAAACGGTAACAAAACTTTCTAGTCTTAATATTTGTGACTAGCCTAGTTGTAGTGCTGTATCTTTAACCCCTTAACGTCGGAGCCAGTTTTGGCCTCTCTTTTTGAAATCTGGCATGTGTTACTTTATGTGAGAATAACTTTTTGACACTTTAACCTATCCTTGTGATTCAGAGATGGTTTTCTCGTGACACATTGTGCTTTAAGATAGTAAGAAATTTTGGTCCAAAAAATGCTTATTTGTGAAAAATAACAAATTATCGTGAAAAATTAGAAGAATTTAACAATTTCAAACTTCAAAGATTTCTGCATGTAAGACCGTTATTCCACTCAAAATAGTTTATAACTAGCATCTACCATATGTTTGCTGTAGGTTGGCATCAGGGCTGCGGAGTCGGCAAGCCAAAGCCCCGACTCCGACTCCTCAATTTCCCAAACCTCCGACTCTTGACTCCGTCATACATGGCGCATGTTTAAGTGATAACTTTACTGTAGTAAAATGGTTACATCTGGCTTTTTATCACCTTCTGATACAATAATCAAGCTATTTAGGTAGAACAGACACTGACAAGCAAAAGGGTAAACAATGTTTTGATCTTTTGAATGTGTAGAAGAGATCTGGGATCAGATTTTGGTCAAGATATGATTGAATCTGATTCAGAACCCAGAAGGATTCAGGCAATGCTGAAAACCAAAGGCATATTTCCCAAATACTAATAAAATAATGCATGTAACATTGCATTTACATAACAAGATTCTGCAGAACTAAGCAGATGCTAAATACTTGCAAGTCACATTTATGTAGAAGATAGGTAAGATGACTGTATATAAAATTGCTCTTTGCACTGCATCAAACTAACTGGACCAACGTATTATATATTTTGGGAGTCTGAGTCAGTCCATTTTATGACGACTCAGACTCCTGCAAAATAGGCACCGACCGACTCCACAGCCCTGGTTGGCATCATGTTTTTTAAATGTCTTTTTTTTATGACATTAGGGGGCTTAGAAATTTAGTAGTAATTTTAACATTTTCAAGAAAATTTGCAATATACATTTTTAGGGACCAGTCCAGTTCTAACGTGACTTTGATTGGCCTGTATGTTAGGTACCCCCATAAAGGACTTCATCTAAGAAACTACACCCCTTAAAGTATTCAAAACAGCATTTAGGAAGTTTATTAACCCATTAGGTGTTTCACAGGAAGTAAAGCAATGTGTAGGTGAAATTTAAAAATTTCACTTTTTTTGCAGATTTTCAATTTTTATCCATTATTCACAAGAAAACGGTAAATGTGATCAGGGAAATGCAACTTAATATTGGGGTCTCATTTTCATTATGATTTTATTTAGGCGCCATTTCAGGTTTGCGGACACCCTTAGGGCTTGTCCTCACTGCACGGGTTTTCGGACGGTTTTTCAGCCAGTTTGCGGTTTTTTAGACCGCCTGAAAAACCGGCCGAAAATGAGCACAATTGTGCTCTATGGAAAACCCGTGCGGCAGTCCCCACTGCACGGGTTTTCCGCCCGGCGGTTTTGTCGCCGGCGGACCGGTGACAAAACATTGACCATGCACAAGCTTCCGTCCGGTGTCCGGACGGAACATGTGCATCTCAATGGGAGTGGGGAGGGCTGTTCTCCGCTCATCGCGGAGAAAAGCCGCCCCCCCCCCGCGGCCGTGGGGACGGCTGCAAAACAGGACAAAAACCGGCCGGTATTTGTCCACTGCTGTGTAAACGGCCCCTTAGGTGCTAAAACTTAATACACTCCCCTAAAAAGACCCCATATTGGGAACTACACCCTTTAAGGAATATATCCAGTGGTGTAGTGAGTATATCGACCCCACAGGTGTGTCACAAAAATTTTTTGCATTAGGCTGTGAAAATGAAGAAAACATTTTTTTCCAACAATCTGCAAATTTAGTTGAAAATGTTACATTTTTTACAATGAATCCTGCTAAAAAAAGCACTCAAATTTTTTTTTTTTGGGCAAGTTTGGCAATGCCCTACATGTGGGTGTAAACTGCTGTTTGGGCACAGGGCAGGGCATATAAGGGAGGTAGTGTTATTTGGCTTTTGGAACGCAGATTTTGGTGGGGTCATTTCGCATTTGCAAAGCCCTCAAAGTACCAGAACAGGTGAAACCTTCCAGAAATCACCCCATTTTGGATTGAGCATCACTCAGTGATCTCATCTAGGGGTGCCTTGTGCATTTTGGGTGCACATGTGTTCCATAGTTTTTTTTAGCATTGGGTCATGAAAATGGGGGCGAAACGCAATTCGGCAATTGTTTTTTGGGCTTCAATTTTACAGCACTCGCCGTGCAGTGTAAATGACGTGATAACTTTACTATGGGGGTTGGTACAATTGCAATGATATAAATTTTATATAGTTTTTTATGTTTTATTACTTTTACACAATAGAAATAGGTCTATAAAAAATTGCGTTTTTATGTTGTCCTATTCTGATAGCCATAACTTTTTCAGTTTTCTGTATACGGAGCTGATTATGGGCTTGTTTTTTGCGGGATGAGTTGATGTTTTTATTAGTACCATTATGAGGTGCATATGACGCTTTGATCACTTTTTATTAAGGTTTTTGTGAGGCATTTTGAACAAAATACAGCATTCCTGGTAGTGTTTTTTTATTATTTTTTTACAGCAGTCAACGTGCGTTATAAATGACATGCTAGTATTACTCATCAGGTCGATACGATTACAGCGATACCCAATTTGTATTTTTTTTTATGTTTTACTGCTTTTACACAATAAAAACACTTTTATTCAAATTGGAAAACACGTTTTTGTATTGCCATAGTCAGAGCCATAACTTTTTTATTTTTCTGTGTACGGAGCTGTGTAGGGGCTTGTTTTTTGCAGGATGAGTTGATGTTTTTATTGGTATGATTTTTTGGGGGGACAAGACTTTTTGATCAGTTTTAAATCTGTTTTTTGGAAGGCAGGGTGAAGAAAATACTGCAATCCTAGTAGTGTTTTTTATTTTTAACAGCGCTCACCGTGCAGTATCCATGACCAGTTAGCTTTACTCTCTGGGTTGATACGATTACGGCGACACCCAATTTATATATAATTTTTATTTTATTTTGAAGTACTTTAAAAAAAAAAAAAAAAGTGTTTTATCGTGTAAAACAATATTTATGCATCGCTATCTCTTGAGAGCCATAACTTTTTATTTTTCCATATACAGAGACGTATAAGGATGTTTTTTTTGCGGGATGAACTGACGTTTTAATTGGTACAACTTGGAGTTTATATGAGTTTTTGATCGCTTTTAATTCCATTTTATGTGCTGTGGGATGAATAAAATTGCAATTCTTTGACTGTGTTTTGTTTTTTTACGCCGTTCACCGTATGGGTTAACATGACCGATTTATAGGGTGGGTCATTACGCATGCGGCGATACCAAATCTGGGTACTTTATTTATTTTTTATCTTTTTTTGGGGCGATTGCCGTTTGTAAAGGGGAAAAGGGCAGTGTACACATTTTTTATTTTATTTTTTGTTTGTGTTTTATTTTTTTTTACTTTATTTTTTTTACTTTTTCACATTTTTTCACTTTTCCCCAGTGGGGTTTGTAACAGCAATGGTCAGATTGCTGTTACAATGGTAGACCTGTACACAGCGTTGCTGCGGTGTACTATTCGCCATGGTAACTGAAGATCACCATGCCCACAAAGCATTGTGGGCATAGTGACGTCACCAGACTACCTGGATGCTTTCACAAAGCATCCAGGAAGTCGGGTAAGAGACCAGCGAGCGGTAGCTCTGCCTGCAGCTTCGATGTCGCGACAATGATAGGTTGCGACATCGAAGGGTTAATCACCCGTGGCCGGGGCTCACACGGCATGAAGCCATCGGTAATTTACCACGGGTTCCATGTCACGATCGTGCATGGCTTGCCCTTAAGCCAGCACGATTGCCAGAACATATGCATAGGTCCATTTGCAGGATCGCTCTTCCCACTAGGACATATGCGTACGTCCAATGTTGGGAAGGGGTTAAGAGAAGAAAG
Organism: Phyllomedusa bahiana; assembly: GCA_025379985.1. Lineage (NCBI taxonomy): Eukaryota > Metazoa > Chordata > Amphibia > Anura > Hylidae > Phyllomedusa > Phyllomedusa bahiana. The sequence continues at coordinate 136,761 of JAODAL010004093.1, forward strand.
GTTTTCTTTCAGCTCCCTCCAGTTGGAGCGCTCCTCTCTGTTCTCTAGTAGATGTGTTCTGTCTGACATACATCTACCAGAGGACTCACCTTCTACTGTGCTACTGTCCACCAATGAAGAGTGTCCCGGCTCGGAGGAACATATGACTGTTCACTTTGAAGAACAGGTGCTCAGACTGCAGCACTATGGTGCTGGTAGGGTTTGAATCTAAATAGCTCAATGTATACTCATATGCAAAGGAGAGGAAAATGGCTCCATGCGGAATGAAATCAGATGGGGGTTAGTAAAGCAGTTAGTATAGTATAGAGTGAGGTAGTAAAGGAAGATTCACACGGGATGGATATCCTGCAGAATTTACGTAAAGATTTAAGACTTTTCAAGTTTAAGGTTTTTAACTTTGAATTAACTGTAAAAAGCAAAAAATGGAGGAGGTGGAGCAAAAAAAGGAGGAAAGGCACAGTCTTTTTTTTCATTATAACAAAATGGGGGATGCAAAAGAATTTATACCACTTGAATTGTTCCTCATTTTTAAACGTTACAGCCACAGACTTAAATGTGTTTTGTTGATATTTTCTGTGATAGATATTTTCCAAATTCTTGCAAATTAAAAAAACTGAAAAAGTGTGGCTGGCATGTGTGTACATCCCACAAGTTAATTCTTTGCAGGACAACCTTTAGCTGCAATTACAGCTGCAAGTCTGTTGGGGTATGTCTCTACCAGATTTGCACATGTAGAGGCAGGCATTTTTGCCCATTCATCTTTGCAAAATACACTGTGTGCAGAATTATTAGGCAAAAGAATATTTTGATCACTTCATCCTTTTTATACATGTTGTTCTATTCCAAGCTGTATAGGCTTGAAAGACAACTACCAATTAAGTAAATCAGGTGATGTGCATCTCTGTAATGAGGAGTGTGGTCTAATGACATCAACACCCTATATAGGGTGTGCTTAATTATTAGGCAACTTCCTTTCCTTTGGCAAAATGGGTCAGAAGAGAGATTTGACGGACTCTGAAAAGTCAAGAATTGTGAGATGTCTTGCAGAACGATGCAGCAGTCTTGAAATTGCCAAACTTTTGAAGCGTGATCACCGAACAATCAAGCGTTTCATGGCAAATAGCCAACAGGGTCGCAAGAGCGTGTTGAAAAAAAATGCGCAAAATGACTGCCCATGAATTGAGGAAAATCAAGCGTGAAGCTGTCAAGAAGCCATTAGCCACCAGTTTTGCCATGTTTCAGAGCTGTAACGTTACTGGAGTATCAAAAAGCACAAGGTGTGCGATACTCAGGGACATGGCCAAGTTAATAAAAGCTGAAAAACGACATCCTTTTAATAAGAAACATAAGATAAAACGTCAAGACTGGGCCAAGAAATATCTTTAGACTGATTTTTCTAAGTTTTTATGGACTGATGGGCCAGATGGATGGGCCCGAGGCTGGATCAGTAAAGGGCAGAGAGCTCCATTCTGACTCAGACGCCAGCAAGGTGGAGATGGTGTACTGATATGGGCTGGTATCATCAAAGATGAACTTGTGGGACCTTTTCGGGTTGAGAATAGAGTGAAACTCAACTCCCACACCTACTGCCAGGTTCCGGAAGACACCGTCAAGCAGTGGTACAGGAAGAAGTTAGTATCGTTCAAGAAAAACATGATATTCATGCAGGACAATGCTCCATCACATACATCCAAATACTTCACAGCGTGGCTGGCCAGAAAAAATAATGATATGGCCCCCTTGTTCACCTGATCTGAACCCCATAAAGAACCTGCGGTCCCGCCTAAAATGTGAAATCTACAGGGAGGGAAAACAGTCCACCTCTCTGAACAGTGTCTAGGGGGCTGTGGTGGCTGCTGCACGCAATGTTGATCGTAAACAGATAAAGCAACTGACAGAATCTATGGATGGAAGGCTTTGAGTGTCATCGTAGAGAAAGGGGGCTATATTGGTCACTGATTTGGTTTTGGTTTTGAATGTCAGAAATGTTTATTTCTAAATTGTCTGTTATATTGGTTTACCTGGTGAAAATAAACAAGTGAGATGGGTATATATTTGATTTTTATTAAGTTGCCTAATAATTCTGCACAGTAATAGTTATCTGCACAAACAGATATCCTACTAAGATAGCCAAACCTAAAAATAAAAAAACACTCCAACTTCCAAAAATATTAAGCTTTGATATTTATGAGTCTTGTGAGTTGATTGAGAACATAGTTGTTGTTCAATAATAAAAAGAATCCTCTCAAATACAACTTGCCTAATAATTCTGCACACACTGTAGCTCTAGCTTAGTCAGATTGGTTGGCGACCATTTGTGAACAGCAATTTTCAAGTCCTGCCACAGATTCTCCATGGGATTGAGGTATGGACTTCGACTGAGCCATATTAACACATTTATGCTTTGATTTAAACCATTCCATTGTTTCATGTCTTTAGCAGCCTCTAGCATGTTTTTCTACAGGATTGCCCTGTAGAAAATTTTAAAGTGAAGTAAAAGTAAAATTTTAGTCTCATCTGACAAGAGCACCTTCTGACAAATGTTTGTTGGGTCCTCCACATCGCTTTTTCCAAACTGAAAACAGAGATATATTTATATATTTATATATATATTATTATATTTATATATTATATATAATATATATAAAATATATATATATATATATATATATATATATATATATAACACACACCATACATACATACATACAGTACATACGAGAGGCGTTCATTAAGGATTTCTTCTGACCCACTTCCTGCGGACTGAGAGCAATGGAACTTGGCACAGTTATTAGTCCTCCTCTACCTAGGTGCCGTCTAGGGACACACACTTCTCCCATTTTTTTAGCAATTGTAAACACCTTGGTTGTAGAAGTCGACAGGTTGCTCCAAAAGCCACGTTAATACTTCGATAATCAGAGTCTCATTATCTGGAAAATGCTTGCCCTTCAAAACTAACTTCAATTGTTGGAAAGAGGTGGAAGTCAAATGGTGCAAGGTCGGGTAAATAAGGGGGATGTGGTAGAATTTTCCAAAGCCACAGGTGCATGCTTCCATTGTGGCAAAATGTGATTTGTGAACTGGTGCACTGTCTTGTAGAAGGTGGAGAACCTTCGGTGACCATTATTATTATTATTATTATTAACATTTATTTTAAAGCGCCATTGATTTCATGGCGCTGTACATTTGAGGGGGGTCACATACATGATATGTCAAGTGAGTACAATAATGACAATGAGTGACGTATAACTGGTACAGAGGGAGAGAGGACCCTGCCCGCGAAGGCTTACAATCTACAAGGAGGAGGGAAGAGACAGGAGAGAGGGGCAGACATGTTTGTGGGGTAGTACAGTGGCAGCAGGGTTATTGTAGGTTATAGGCAATCCTGAAGAAATGGGTTTTCAGGTTGCTTTTGAAGCTGGTGAGAGTGGCAGAGAGTCTGATGTGTTGGGGCAGTGCATTCCAGAGTGTGGGGGAAGCGCGAAGAGAAGTCTTGGAGACGGTTATGTGAGGAGCTGATAAGAGGAGAACAGAGAAGAAGGTCCTGTAAGGAGCGAAGATTGCGTGAGGGGAGAAATCGGGAGATTTGGGCAGATAGGAATGGAGGGGAGGGGTTATTGACAGCCGTGGAGGTCAAGGTTTGCAACTTGAAATGACTTCACTGAGCTATTGGTAGCCAGTGAAGTGATTGACAGAGGGGAGAGGCAGAGGAGTAGCGAGGAGAGAGGTGGATAAGACGGGCAGCAGAGTTGAGAATGGTTTGAAGGGGAGCAAGAGTGCTAGATGGGAGACCACAGAGAAGGATGTTGCAGTAGTCAAGGCAGGAGATGACAATGGCATGGACGAGCATTTTTGTGGTGTCGAAGTTGAGGAACGAACGGATGCGAGAGATATATTTCAGGTGGAAGCGGCAGGCAGAGGTGAGGGTTTGGCTGTGTGGTTTGAAGGACAGAGCGGAGTCGAGGATTACCCCAAGGCAGCGGACTTGCGGAACAGGTGAGAGTGTACAGCCATTGACAGTGATAGAGAGATCAGGTGGAGGGATGGAGGGGGACGGTGGAAAGATGATGAATTCTGTTTTCTCCACATTTAGTTTTAGGAGACGGGAGGAGAAAAAGGAGGAAATGGGTGATAGACAGTCTGGGATCCGGGAGAGAAGAGAGGTGACATCTGGGCCGGAGATATAAATCTGGGTGTCATCAGCATACAGGTGGTAATGAAAGCCATGTGAAGCTATGAATTGACCCAGACCAAGGGTGTAGATAGAAAAGAGTAAAGGACCCAGGACTGAACCCTGGGGGGACACCAACAGAGAGAGGCCGGGGGGAGGAGGTGGAACGAGAATGAGAGATGCTGAATGTCCGATCAGAAAGGTACGAGGAGATCCAGGAAAGAGCCAAGTCTGTGATGCCGAGGGAGTAGAGGATGTGTAGCAGGAGGGAGTGGTCGAAAGTGTCAAAGGCAGAGGACAAGTCTAGAAGGAGAAGGACAGAGTACTGGCGTGAGGCTTTGGCAGTTGCTAGGTCATTGGTGACCTTGGTTAGGGCGGTTTCGGTAGAGTGGTTGGGTCGGAAACCAGATTGTAGTGGGTCAAGAAGAGGGTTGGAGGAGAGGTGGGAGGACAGTTGAAGGTAACGTGCTGCTAGAGGAGTTTGGAGGCAAAAGGGAGCAGTGAGATGGGGTGATAGTTGGACAGAGAGGAGGGATCAAGGGATGGTTTTTTATGGATGGGAGTGACAGTAGCATGTTTAAAGGAGGAAGGGAAGATGCCAGAGGTGAGCGATAAGTTGAAAAGATGGGTGAGGGTTGGGATGAAAGCAGCACTAAGGTCTGGGATAAGGTGTGATGGCAGTGGGTCAAGATTACAGGTGGTGAGGTTGGATTTGGACAGTAGAGAGGAAAGATTATCATGTGTAAGAGTGGGAAAACAAGTTAAGGGGGAAGAGCATTGTGCAGATATAGAGTCGTCGGCTGAAAGGAGAGAGGGTGGAGGAGGTGCTGGTGGGTGGAGGAGAGAGTTAAAGGTGTTGAATAGTTGTCTGAGGTTATGAGACAGAGAGGATATGAGATTGGAGAAGTAATCCTGTTTGGCTAGGGTAAGTGCAGATTTAAATGTATGTAGTGATTGTTTGTATGAGGCAAAGTCGTCGGTGGAGCGAGATTTCTTCCAGCGGCGTTCTGCAATTCTGGAAGCTCGCCTCAACTGTTTAGTGGAGTGTGTGTGCCAGGGTTGTCTGTTGATTTTGCGCGTTCTGTTGTGTGTGAGGGGAGCGACTGAGTCAAGGATGGTGGTGATTGTGTGGTTGTAGAAAGTGGTGGCTGCGTCTGGGTCATTAAATGAGGATATGGTAGAAAGAGGTGTAAGAGAATCAGAGAGAGTGTGAGGGTTGAGGTTTTGTAAGTTCCTGCGGGGGTGCACTAGATGTGGGACAGGAGGAGCCGGTGGGGTGGAGATGGTGGAGAAGGTGAGCAGATTGTGGTCAGATATGGGGTGGGGGGAGTTTGAGAAGTCAGATAGGGGGCAGAGGCGGGTGAAGATGAGGTCCAGTGTGTGTCCATCTTTGTGAGTGGCTCCAGAGGTCCACTGGGAGAGATCAAAGGAAGAACAGAGTGAAAGGAGTTTGTTGGAAGCAGAGTGGGGGTGTCAATTGGGATATTGAAGTCTCCCATGATAATAGTGGGGATGTCGGTGGAAAGAAAATGGACGAGCCAGGAAGCAAAGTGGTCAAGGAAGGCGGTGACAGGGCCTGGTGGTCGGTAGACAACAGCCACTTGAAGGTTGGAAGGGGCATAGATGCGGACAGAGTGCACCTCAAAGGAGGAGAGTGTGAGGGAAGGCAGAGGTGAAGAGGGGACAAAGGAACAAGTGTCAGACAGGAGGAGGCCAACACCTCCGCCATGCTTGTTACCAGGGCGAGGGGTATGGGTAAGTTGGAGGACGCCAAGGGAGAGAGCAGCAGGGGAGGCTGTGTCAGAGGGGGTCAGCGATGTTTCAGTCAGACAATGGAAGAGTAAATTTCTTTGCATTTCTCGCATTAATAGTCATGAGAGGCAGTGTCTGCCGAAAAATTACAGGGATGGAAAATAAACAAATTGGGTATTGCACTTAGTGTAGTTGTGACTTGTTGGGTATAGAGGCTAGCCTGAAGTAACTTAAGCTGAGGTTCAATTAGGTCTTTAATTTCATATAATGCTATACATCAATCACCTGAGATGTATTTTAAGTAACAAGTCTGGTGTGCTTTTAATTCTTTTGAAAATCTTACAAACGTTATGAAAATGACAGAAATTATCTTGTATGGTAATATAAACATACGAAATCAAAGAACATGTGTCAATAAAAATTGTTAAAACAAAGAAACAGAAGAAAACCGCACAGAAAACCAGGGCTGTGGAGTCGGAGTTGAAGGCTATTATCCAGGAGTCGGAGTCGTCATAAAATCGACCGACCGACTCCCAAAATATATGATAAGTTGGTCCAGTTAGTTTGATGCAGTGCAAAGAGCAATAGGAATTGGGTCCGGCCAGTGCTACTGCTCCCATATCTTCAGCCTCATCACATGAGGAGTGTAATTCATGACATGGAGCAGGCAAAGCGCTGCCCCAGGGGAAAAGATCCTGCTCCCAGGGCAAACAGATTTCAGCAAAATTTTTCACCTGTTTTCAAAGAAGTAGAAGAGTTCAACCAATCATCAAAACTGACTGTGGCTGAGGCAATTCCTTTATACCCTGACATTGTTAGAGATGTTGCCCCTGTGGTTATCGTTTTGCCCCCAACCCAAGTTAGTGTAGAGAGGCTGTTCTCTAGCCTGGAAATAATGAGATCAGATGTGAGGTCATACATGCAGGATCTGATGGAGGCAATACTATTTCTAAGAACAAATTCAGAGACTCCACAAATGTCCCTGCAGTGTTTTGCATAATTTCAATTTTTGTATCCTAAAGTCATGTCCAATAAATATATTTTACACTGACAAGCAAAATGGTAACAATGTTCTGGCCTTGTGACTTTCAGGCTCCATATCTCACCATCCACTACAGCTTTGTACATGAGGCTACTGTAATTTTATATACAGTCATCTTACCTATCTTATACAAAAATTTGACTTGCAAGTATTTAGCATCTGCTTAGTTATAGTTTTGCTCCTAAAAATGAAAACGTTAATTTTTATTATTTTGTTAGTATTTTGGAAATCTGCCTTTGGTTTTCAATACTGCCTGAATCCTTCTGGGCTCTGAATCAGATTCAAGCACATCTTGACCAAAATCTGATCCCAGGTCTCGTTTACACATTCGCAATGTTGGTGCAGACTGGATACAGCTTTTTCTTCAACTCTACCCACAAGTGTTCAAAAGATCAAAACATTGTTACCCTTTTGCTTGTCAGTGTCTGTTCTACCTAAATAGCCTGATTATTGTATCATAAGGTGATAAACAGCCTGATGTTACCCTTTTACTACAGTAAAGTTATTATTTAAACATGCGCCATGTATGAGGGAGTCAGGAGTCGGAGTTTTGGGAAATTGAGGAGTCCGAGTCGGGGCTTCGGCTTGCTGACTCCACAGCCCTGCAGAAAACATGACATGGAAATGAACAAGACCTCAGATAAGTCAATGAATATGAATATATATTTTTGCATACACACACATATACTGTATACATCGCATTTACCCAGTATGTATTGAATTCTTATCGTAGCTATTGAATGCTTTCACATTTGTTTTCTTATGCCTGCCAGAACAAATAATCTAATAGCATCTTACAGAATTATATAACTTTGATCACCTTCTAATTCAAATTTTTTCATGAAAACAAAATAACCAAAACAATAAAAAAAAATGATGGTGGCATGGTTGGGTGATGGAAGGGGTGTGTCCATCTTGTATAAAGGCTTAGGTCAGTGTGAATATGGAATCTAAGTAGTGAAACATCTGAAATTGGAGTTCTCGCATATCCTAGTCACTAATAGAGGGTGTCCACTGTAACTATCAGGCAGCTCACTCTGTGTATGGATCGGGTTTAGCTTTAGAGCCTGCTCAGTAGTGAATCTACCCCTTGAGGACTGTTAGGAAGGTGTTAAAACAGGTGACGTGTTTTTCCTAATAAGTATGGTCTCCAGCCAAATGAACTTACTACACAGTTTATCAGATTGCACCAATTCAGGGATACTTAATATAAATTTTGATTTAATCCTCCCCTTTCCATCGCCTTATATTTCTGTAGGAAATTTAATATAAGCTCTTGGGAAAGCTGGTCCATATCTCCTTTGCAAGATAGATTCTCCCTTATTTATTTATGTTTGGGGAAAAGATAAAAAGATATTTAGAAAGGAGGAGTACAATTTAATGAGGCCTCTACAGCTAGTATATCATTAGTTACACACACACCAACAATTAAATTTTATATATATTATATATTATAATATTTATATATATATATATATATATATATATAATATTTTATTTATTATATATATATATATGTATAATAAAAAAACAAAATCCAATAGCTGTAAAACAATCATTATGTTGCATAAATTGTGTATTCAAAAAATACTTGATTGCTTTCAGGCCCAGATCATGTCTGATGTTACTGTATAGGACTTCTACATCTAAACTTGCAAGAAGTGTACTTTCACTCACCAGTAGATCGTTAATTCTCATCACAGTATCCTTCGTATCTTCAAGATATAAAGGAAGGCCAGTGACAAAGGGCATCAGTATACGGTCAACATACGTGCTAGGTACTTGTTTTAAATTATTTCTACTGAGACTATCGGTCTTCTTGGTATTGGCGCAACCTCTTTATGTACTTTTGGTAATGCATAAAAGGTAGCAATAGTAGGATTCACATTTAACATAAATTTCTTCTCCTCCTCAATAATTAATTTTTTCTCAATTCCCAGGTCTCAAAATCCTTTTTAATTCCTTCAGATACTCTTGGTTGGATCTTTTGGAAGTCTCTCATATTTTCTGAGTCATCAAGTATTCTCTCAACCATTGCTCTATAGTCCCTTTTATTAAGAATGACAATATAACCACGCCTACTCACTGGGTTATGACTTAGTGACAGAGGCATTTAAAATATAGTAACAAAGAAGAAGGAAAAAACTGGATTATATTTGTTGAGTATAGATGGTACCTTTGATGATATAGCCAATTCAAAATGAGAGGGGAATACTTAGAAGACATTGGCACATTTTTGAGGCAGATCCAGTACTCTCAGAAGTGATTTCTTAAATATCCTAGTTTCCACTTCTATAGAAGAAGGAAAAAAACTCTTAGGGATGAATTTGTGCCATAAGTCATTTTTGTTGCTAGAGATAGGAGCAAAAAAACAAGGTTCCGGGATCGTCGAGAACATTGTATGTTTTACCTGGTGGCCCGGGCTTCGACATATCCCGCTGATCGGGTGACAGATGCTGGGTGTGTGGCTGGTTTGAGTCTATCCAGCCTGATGTGTCATGTATTCCACATTGAGCACCAATAACAAAGTTTAGAGGTAGGTGGAGTGTCCTTAACAATCATCAGGGACTATATGGCCAAGAAAGCTCAGGGCCTAGGACCTCCAAGGTAATATTATCAGAGAATATGAGCACCTGTTCCACGAGCCACACCAGAGAGGCAGCGGTAAGATTATATAAGTGAATAAGTGGCTCAAAAATTTGGTGTAGGAAAGAGGGATTTTGGAGGTTTTTGGAGAACTGGGCTGTACTTCCTGTATGGCTACAGACCTATGCTTAGTGATGGCGTGCACCTAATGAAATGGGGTTGGTCAGCTGATATTGGTGGGACAAATGGCCGAGGTAAGATTGAGGAATATTATAAACTATGGACTGGGTAGTGGGGAGGGGTAACACACATATATATGGCAAGATAGTGCGAAGAAGAGAGCTGGGATTTAGGAATAAAACAGTGTGGAGTGGAGGGAGGGGTGTAGCAATAGATAAAAAGTGATCTAGGTAGAAGGAATAAAAACTGAAAATTACTATAAATTTGCATGCTGACTCATCATGGCAGGAGTCCTGAGAGTCCAACAAAATTAATGAACTAGAAGTTACTAGTATAGCTGAAGAAAAAAATTATGACACATAGTGGGGATATCTCTGGAGACATGGCTATGATGACGAGAGCTACGACAGGGCGGTTACTTTGCAGGGATTACTGTCTATTTAGATACCAGGAACGTAAAAGCCGATAGGGGTATGGATGTCTGTCTCTATGTGCAATCCCGTCTGAAGCCACACGTGCGGAATGATAATTACGGTACAGTGTTAACGTTTGTTAACACTGTGGCAATCATTATGGGTAACATATCCACATGTGGGTGAAACTAATAACAATATAAGTACTAATTAGGGGTTCTGCTAATAAGCCCCACAAGATTACTCTCAACCAGAACCCATTGAAAAGACAATAACTCGCTCAGGCAAATAGATGAGGCGGCTAATCAGAATGAGGATTATTATATAGTTATGGGCGGACTTATTAACTATCCAGACATCTACTTGGTGGAATCTGAAGCTTTAGTAGCTCTCATAAATTAAACAGTTTTATTTCATAACTAAAATATGAAAAAAAAATTCCTTGCCAAATGGTGAGCGAGTGACCGACAGAGGTAAGGCCCTTCTTAACCTAATATTTAACTAATAGACCTGACAGAGTAACAAAGGTTCAGGTTGTGAGGGCTACCTAGGGAATACAGTGGACCATTACTAAAGTAATATATAATTTCCGATTTATCCTTCAATATAGTTTTTTGTCAAGGTAGAGCCCCTAAATAACACAGAATTTTAGGAAGATGTCTAATCTTTATTATCTGTGCTTAGGGAGCCAAACCGTATTGACTGGACAATGGTTGTGTTTTCAAATATGGCCAAGAACAAATAATAAATGGTATATGATTTAAAAACATACCTAGGCTACCCACTTGTTGAGAGGTACTATACCTTTAATGGTAATAAAAAAATTCGAAACAGATGAAAACCCAATGTGGATCAACTGGGATGTAAAGAGTCAATAAAAAATCAAAAAGAAATCTTATTCACCTACTAAAACAGGAGGGCAGTGAAGTAGCACATAAGAAGTCTATAGGGAACAAAAATAAGTTTGTGAAAAATAAAGATAAAGGAGTCCAAAGCTGAGACGGAAAAATGACTCATATCTTGTCTGTATAGGAAAGTAAAACTAACCCCATAATATTTTTTAACTAAATAAAATAGTAAAAATGATAAACACAGAAAATGTTTGGCCCTTGAAAAATACATGAGGGAGAGACAGTATTGAGGGCTTAGAAAAAAGCAACACGTATTAACACTTTTTTCTTCCACTGATTTACCGAGGGAGTATGACCTTCTGTTGAAACAAAGGAGAATGGTTAGGTAAACTCCAACTTAAAGATTTTCTTGTACTAACCAGGAAGGACAATGTGCAGCTCAGTCTTTAGAAGAGATTTGTTTAATAGAGCAAATTCCACGGTCCAGAATGGCATATCACCCACGTTCCTTAAGAGAGTAAGTGAAGTCATAGAGATAGGGCCCCATATTCTTAATATTCATGGAACTGTCTAAAACTGGGTAATGTCCCAAAGGATTGGCGCATAGCAAATGTGGTGCAATATTCAAAAAGGGTTCAAAAAGTGATCCAGTGAACCTATCTGGCCAGTAAGCTTAACCTTCTATTGGTAGGATAAAATGTTATGAGGTTTTATTTCTCAGGATGAGCTATCCTTTGGAGGTATCTCTACTGAGAAATAAAGTATAACGCAGTTTCCAGATGGGTTCATGAAGGATCGGATCCTGTCATGAATCTACAATCTCATCAGCTTCTATAGAGGTCAAGATCAGTGCTAGACTGGATCAGGGTGGGAATGCACTGATGTCATTTATCTACGATTTTTTTTCTAAAGCATTTCTGATACGTTTCCACATACACAGATTCCCACCAATATCCGGTTGTCACAGGAAGAAGTCCACATTATACAAAGATCTCTATATCTCTCAGAGAAAAAAGTAAGAGAAATACTTCTAAAGATATAACTGTTATTCTATTAGTCTAAAATTCATAAATAAATACTACTATCTCCTATATTTCTCTAATTACCTACAGTGTTAACTCCTCTAGAAAGGATAAATAGGTTACTGTTCAAAGCTTGAAGGAATATAAGCACCTACCACTATGATACCTACATTGAAGGATCTGGATTGTATCGCCAAAAAGAGGCGGCCTCCGTATAGTCCCAGGACTTCACTCCTAATTCTAATCCTAAATCAGGAAACAACTATAACTATAACACACACTAAATATACTCTACCTAGTGACAGATTGTACAAAAATGTTAAAACATAGATAATCATCTCTAAATATTCTAGTAAAGCGATAGGAGTAAGTTTGAATCTTGTCTCTCCCTGCTTACAAGACAAATTCTCAAACACCCATCACCAGATGTGAACACACTTAGTAAATATTTGCTATTATATTCTGGCTGGCAGCCGTATACATAAAGTGCGCACACATTCACCAAGAAGACCTCATAATCCTAGATATCAGATTATATAAAACAGCAGAGGCAAAGTAAGCATCTGCACAATCACCAAAAAACCATAATACTAGATATCAGATTATATAACACAGCGGAAGCAAAGCAGGTTTAATACTCATCTCTCCCGCTATTCCTTAATAAAGCAGATCACATCCTATGCGTTTGTCCGAGCACATTCTCCAAGTCCTATCATAGGTCGCATATTTAATTCCCGACGCGTTTCCCCTCTGGAAGTATCCAGAGGTTCATCAGGGGAAGAAAGCTCCCGGTCGAGCAAATGGCTGGATATCAAGGTACAGATCAAATACATCAGCAGCAAACATAGGAGAGAAGACTCACCTAAATAGTGACTAAAATTACAATGCTATCTCCTCCTCAGGTGAACCGCACACAAGGTGAGTCCCGCTTGTATCTCGGCGTGTACTCACTTCAACAGCGCATAGCTCGAAGAAGCAGGGATGCCATGAGGATTAGGCCTCTCCACTCTCCATTATTGATAGAAAGCCGCGTCTCGAGCCGCCTATCTACAGCACACTGATTCCATTGGCGTCAATAGTCGCATGCGTATCTTGAGAACATACAGAAACCACGTTTAAAACTTGCCCACACTATGTCAGAAGATGATGGGATTGGCAGCAAAAGGGGGAATAGAGTCTCAAAAGAAAGGCTCAAGATGACACAAATATCTAGCAAATCTCGAGACATTATAAAAATTCCCCAGTAGACATTCCCATAAATATGTCCGATGCCATTCAACAATACCATGTGCATACCGCCACATATAAGAGTAAAAAATCCCTAAAATCCCATTCTAGTAGGCAATTCTAAAGAAAGAGGTGGATATGCTTACTAAATTATTCCCCCTATAAAATCAGCCAAGTGTAAAGCAGAGATATCACATACCAGATATCTTACTGATTAAATCATCTCATAGATGATAATAACCTAAAAAAGCGAAAAACCATATGTAGGAAACGGGTAGAACCTCTATCACGTTCCAAATCACCCTATAGGAATTACACTACATATACCAAACACCTAAATACAGATCTATTCCGAACAAGATATACCAATTACATAAAGCATGATAAAGAGAGGGAAAGAAGCAAGGCAAAAAAAAACAAAACAAAAAAACCCCAAGTTTGCATTCAGAAAACATCCGAAAAACGATTAGTCTGCATTGAGACCTTTAGGCGTGTACTGTTTTCTAGTTCTGAATAGTCCTAATCTGTGATCTTTTTTCAAAGGAGTTTCTTATCCATACTCCTCACCTTCGACTGAGTCTTTGTCGATTTTTTTTCAATCGCCAAATTTCAAAACCCAGAAGAGATACCATTCATGCTTTAGCCATATATGTTGGCGCCAAAAGTGTGATCCCTGTGGTCCGGTAATTGTCCCCCAGATGTTTCTCTCAAATCTCCTTTTTTTATCAAGTTCTAATAGTATTCACCAAATATCTACTGGAGACCACATACATACAGTGATCATATAGATCACCCCCTCAGATCACAGTTCAAAAAAGGTCTCGAATATAAGATAATTCTTTTCCAGTCCAGTCTGCTCACTAAATCTTTTTTTTTCCTGTGTATGCACATGGGGACAAAGGTACAATTACCGCCATCTATACATCCTACAGGCTTGTCGGATTTAACTCACAAATCTTTCCTTTCCTTGGATGGAACATAACTATGACACTATGTTTACGATCCTGTCTTTAATGGAGCGACCCCTCCTAATATGTAATAAGAGGACGTGTTTCGCATACAATTCTCTAGCCGCTTACTAGAACCCTGATCACACTGCAAACTTTCCAGTTGTCTATTCAAAATTGTTAACTAACATGGTTTGACCATTTCCGCATCTATGTCCCTAATTCAATACGAAATTTATACTTAAAGCATCCTAAAACCATCTTTTACTTAGGTACCATGTGTTATTAGTATTTGATTCTATTGGTGATATGACCGCATGATTAAGAATGCAGACGTAGGACCTGTATGCCGATAGGCCCCTCTTCAAAGTAAACCCAAAAAAATTCCTACTTTCTTATCAGCTCCCTTGATTGTTCTATATGAAGCCTCTCGATTTTGGAGCTATTATCTTCCTCCTCTTCTGAGGTATTCTGGCCTCTTGGGATTCCTTGTTTAAGCGATACTGGTGTCTGATGGCTTTTCCATCTAGAGAAATTTGTTTTAGTCGCCGTTAGTTTTCTTATATGATAGTCACGGTCTGCAACTGCTCCAAGTTGGTCCTATTCCAGATAAATAATATGGCCAAAAAGGCTAAGTTCTGTCTACATTCATTAATTCTCACTCGTGAAATGTAGACCGATTTGGTTATTATTTATACACAGACACAAATTCCTCAAAACTCTTAGCAAGATGCTCCTGCAATCAATAATCAGTACATCGTCGATGGTGACCGCCCCATCAGATAAATAATCTTGAGGATTCAAACTCCATCTTCCACCTCTCGGAAAACCAGAGTCTCCTTCCCACCAGCCCAGGAACTGATTTGCTTTTATGTGGGGAGCACAGGGGCTCCCCCATCGCCGTAGCCCCTGAGCTGGTGGAGTTGTCAGAGTCTGAGGTCCAAAGAAGTGAAGAAGTTGTGAGTTATATGTAACTCCCGAGAGAGTAAACTGAAGGACAAAGATTCTTTATATCCCTATGCTGAATTCCTCTCGAGTTTAAGAAAATTTTCCACTGCTTTTAATGTCCCAATTCATGATGGATACTACTATAAAGGGCTTCCACCATCAATTGATGCCAATTTTTTGAGTCCCTGGTATCTCACACTGTGTTTTCCAGCTTTTCCTAACAGGTCATAGCTGTCTCTCTCACTATAATATTGACAAGGAGGCTTGTCACAAAATCTCCTTATAAGAGTCTTGTCCAGATGAAATCCCGGTGTATATACTGGTAAGTTAATCAATCCCAGACAGCAATCGGGCGTCCCCTTTAAATGGGAGCACAACCCCTATATGATCTTGGGTAATGAATAATAATGTGGCGATTTGTGTTTTTTTTGGATAGTAAAACGTGATTCTATTTTTTTGCATACCAGCCAATATCAGGGCTTTTCCATCCACCAATTCCTCCAATTCACTTCAATATATATCTGTATTGGAGATCCATTTCTTATAGATTAATATATGTTATATTTTACCCTATATCCCAGAGGTCCCAGACTACATATATAATATTTATACCTGATTCCAGAAAATATAACTGAGTTCTTTTTCCCCTCCTTATCCGAGGATGTTTTGATGACAATGTATAGATCCATCCTGTACCATAAGCGAGCAAAGCTTTAATATTCTCACCATCCTCAAATTCCCACCCCCTAACCCGGGAAACAAAAAGTCTTCATCTATACCTGTTTTTTCTCCAAAGTCTCAAGTCTTTTGCTTTCAACAAAATTCCGAAACGAGTCAACTCCTTGTGTGTCTGGAACAATTTAACTGGATGGCATAAGCGGCTACTCCTAATTTTATTAACAAATCAGGTATAACCCATCCGGATCCTGATGCCATTCATTTTCTCAATTAGCTCGGTACTCAGATGCTCACTCCTCCATAAGTCCGTAATTTTCTATATCCTAAATGAGATCACAAAGTGCGAGAATCCTTCTGAGTTTTAAAGTTATTATTGAACATATTCAATTTTCTAATAAACGAGGTTCATATCCTTAGCCCCACCTCATAAACGTTATAATCTTGTATGTGGACAAATGAGTAGACCCTCTCAATATAAATACAGATTCTTCCTCTGATGTTAACACTCTTTTGAGACAGCGATTATGATTTGGATTTTATTCTCACGTGTCTAGCCCCCCCTATTTCTTTATCTCCCCCTTCCTCTTCCTTTTTCACACCCCTCCATTCCTTGTAGTTCAGGTGGACCACTGTCCTTCGTCTTCTAAAAAATGAAGAGGTGCCTGAGTGAAGGGAAATGATGATCGCAGAGAGGATAGAGGAGGCAATATATTTCTCCTCCATAACCTCCCTCGATATTCGTTCCGGGAGGGTAGTATTTATGTGACGCATAATTCTCTCTCTCTTCTTTGGTGTTTTTTGGGTAGTTTGGTTTGTCATTCCATGCAATTACCTCTTTCATAATTTCCATCGTCTATTTTGTTGATAGGTAGTCTACCCTAAAATATCTACCCCTTCCCGATCAGTGACGGTTATTTTCACGCGTCTATTTTCAGTGATCAGAAGAAGAGACAAATGTCATGATTCTCTGAGTTATAGATCCTTACTACCAGTAAAAGGAATATGCATTCTGAGATCTCATAACTTCTACACAGACCGAATAAATTTAGTGTTGATATTTATCTAGATTTTATCGAATTACATTGATCTATTTATATTTCAATGCGTTCTGGAGTGATGAGACTGCTCTCCTACCAAAATCTGATGTCACCTTTGGAAATTCAATGGTGTTTTTTTCAATTAATTTCATTTAGGTGTCTAGATGTGTTCTATCTCAAGTGTGTTTTTTTCCTCTTCATCAATAGAGAGTCTCATTAACCGTACCGAACTCACAGATTAGTTTCCTGTCCTACGATTTAAGAATAAGTTACCGGAGTGTCCTAGATCTAATGGAGCTGGCTTGCAATTCTCAAATCTCAAGCTCCTTAGTACAGACTTAGCTTTGATATAATTTTCCAAAGACTGACACGCCCACCAAACTTATAATGATATTTCTTCTCGTAAGCAATATATACACTGTCATTGGAAGATAGTTTTAAATCCACACTTTCAGCACTCCTTATCCCTATTTGATTAGTGAGAATCACCTTTATCAGCCCTCAACTTGCCACCCCTTCTCATTGAATTAGGTGTACTCTGAGAAATCCCTCCATCAGAGACGAAAAACTGAAGCAAACTTATTCACAGATTCCCACCAATAACCTCAGTGGTCAGGAAGAAGTCCACTATAATCACAGAAATTTCACAGAAGAAGAAAAGTAATGACATTACTCTAAAATAAAATTGTAAATATAAACAATGTGTAGACAAGTCTTGGACTGGGGAAAACTGTGTTGGCAAATGGGTAGCAACTGGCTCACTGATAGAAAACAAAGGGAGTATAATTAAACGGTACAAACTCAACTGGATCGCGTTACCTAGTGGGGTACCACAAGGTCAGAAATGAGGTACCCTATCCTCTAACATATTTATGATTAATGACTCTTACACAGGTATTACACAGTAGAATCCATCTATCTATGCAGACGTATACTAAGAGGGGGGGGGGGGGGGGGGGGGGGGGGGGGGGGGGTGGGGGGGTGGGGGGGGGGGGGGGAGGTGGGGGGGTGAGGTTCTTTGTGGGTGGGTGTGCTTCTGTAAAGTAATCAATACATAGGAGATGAAAAAGTTTGAGTATTCACAAGGGATCTGATAAGTTATGGTGAGCCTGAGTGCAGGGAAATGTGCTTAGATGAGTTATTTTAATACAAGATAAATGCAAGGTTACGCCCTGGGAAAGATAAAAATCCATACACATTGACTACTATGGGTATAAATGGAAATAGGCTGGGATTAATAAGTTGACAGGGGAGTAAGGACTTGGGAATCCTATTGGTACAGTAAACATAACTGCAGCACTCCATAATAGGATTATGTGATTTATTAAAGGGGCATAGAGGCACATGATGAGAACAGTTATTCTCCCTATTTATATCTAAGTCACTGGTTATAGACCACACATTGGAAATTATGTGTACATTATTTTGGGCACCAGTGCACAGGAAAGACATGTACTAGCTTGAACAGTACAAAGGGCGGAGCAACAAAAATAATAAAAGGACTGGGTTGGACTACAGTACCCAGAAAGATTAGCAAAGATTGATTGGTTATTTAGTTTTATGACGAAACATAGACGGCTTACGGGGGACCATGAAAAATTACATGAAAAAATACCTCAAAAGTTCAATATAGAGATCTCTCCCAAGATTTATATTTTATACCCCAGGGCTGTATCTAGAACACGGGGCATCTCACAACGTTCACTATAGATGGAAACGAAAGTATCTACGATAAACCTAAGTCAATGGGATACATTACTGTAATTAGCAGTGAGGTCTGTGGAGACTCTCTGCAAGAGGACTTGTCAATTGTGAATTTCAATATACGGAGTCAAAAATTGTTGGTTTAGATCATTTCTGGATCGTAATAGATATAACAAGTTTCATAGTGTCTAGAATTCAGGATAATGGGAGGTCATATGAAACCAGGAATTTTTTCTGATTGCCAGATGAGAGTCTGGTAAGGAATATTTCCATAAAAAGAGGACAATTGGCTTTCTACCTCATTGGGGTTTTTGCGCCTTCCTCTGGATCAACAACTTAGCATAGAGCATGCTGAACTGTATGGACGTCTTCGACATGTTTTTCGGCCTTAACAAAACTATGGAAACTATGAACCCTTTTTGGTTTGCTTTCTGTGGGGGGGTGTGTGGTTTTGGGTTTATGGTTATTTGTTTTGGTATTTTTGTTGTGTTTTGGTTTTGTTGTAGTTGTTGTATGTTTCGGTTTTTATATTTGAAAGCCATGCTAGCTGGTGACAAACATGTTTGGGAGGTCATGCATGACGTTGTTAAATTGTGATATTCTTCACCCTTGTCTTACCAAAGATGTCACCCGCTTGCAGAGGTGTCACAAGGTGGCCTTATTATTAGTTTTGTGTCCATTTAGATTAGTGGAACTATTTGCCCAAGTAGTGTGGCATTTGGTGATCCCTTTATTGAGGAATTCAGTAAATACTGCTTATGGCTTTCCCTGTTAATGGTGGTGCTCCCCATCAGAGTGATTAAAATAGAAAAGGAGCTATTCCTGTCTTTAGAAGCAGAAAGGGTTAAATGTGAGGTTAGAAATCAGGTTTTAAATAGTGAGTTGGTATAGAGGTTAAGAGTTATGACATAATAAACTAGTTTACGTTTTTAGTGTTTTTATAGATAGTGAGACTACTAATAAAAGTTTTAAGAGTTTTGAGCCTTTGCAAATCATAGAAAGTGTATTGATCAAAAGTCACTCTCTGTTCTCTTGCGAGATTCCCATTTCTTTTTGGAGACTAATTTGGCTCTAGATTAAACCCAATTCTCTTACATGAGAGTGATCAGCCTGATAGTTACAGCTGGACAGACCTCTAACTAATTGACTAGGAATTGCGAGACACTCCATTTCAGTCTCTATACTCTACTCACTACTCAGTTCCATATTTACACTGACCATTGGTATCTAAGCCTTTATACAAGATGGGACACACCCCTTCCATCACCCAACCAAGCCACTCAGAACTTTTATTTTATTGTTTTTGGTTATTATGCTTCCATGAAAAAAAATTGGAATTACAAGGTGATCACAGATAATAATTCTGTAAAATAATATTATGATTATCTTTTTCTTTCGAGTACGATAAGAAAACAAATGTGAAAGCATTCAACCAGCTACATCAATAATTCAACATATATACTATGTGGTACAATGCTAGTGCTTTGTCTTGGCCAATTAGCCATGTTTTGGAACATGCAAGAGTTTCTATACATGCAGGGTCTGCACCTTTTCAGTGGTACCTGAAAGGCAGTTTGGGATTTCTCAGTAGGTGTATTTTTCCATTTAATTAACTGTGTTAATATTTATTCCCCTCAATATGCGTTTCAATGGTCTATTAGTATACAGTAGGAAGATATACCAACGATGTTTAGGGTACATAAAAAATATCCCTTGAGTAATCAAATGTATCATATGTTGTTATGATCTAGTGTTCACCAACAGCAGCAAGCCTCTATTTTAATGCTTAGTGCTAGTGCTCCGATTGTGCTAAAATTAGTCCCGACACAAAGGTTTTTATTGTCAATTCTGCTGAAGAGTAATATGGTGGAGAAACTCCAGACTATGTGTTGCACCATTTCCTTACTTACAGGGATAATACATGCATTAGCCACATTCATTTGTGTATTTTAAACCCTTAAGTCATCTCACCATCCAGCGCATAGCCTGCCACAGAAAGCAACACCTTACCCAAAAAATTGTGCCAACAATTTTGGGTGGCAATATTTACTGGCATAAACTAGCCTTGTTTGCCAGATGATGTAAAATGTTAGACAAAAGTGCCTAACCATGCACTTAATTTGAGTCAAACCATCGATTTGTAAATCTGATGATAGCAATTTACGTAAACGGTCTAAGTCTAAGTTTAACATCGGTCTAGGTGTATATTGTTTTTGTTTTTTGCTTTTGTTTTCTTATCCAGAAAACATGTTACCTCTTCTCTGTCAATTACAACTGGTGGTTTGTTATCTTCTGTGCACATGAAGCAGTATGTATTCAATACATTTTTATCTATTCCGCCTACCTTGCATCCTTGTGATGTGAATGACCACCCATGACAATGCCAAATTTTATCAAATAGACCACAAGGATTCCAGGGAAAAACTGTGAACATCTCATTCATAAGCCAGCATTAATGACTGTTGGGGTGCCCCAAACACAAGAAATTTATTGAGTATCTCTAGGTTTGCCCATTTTTCTCACAATTCCTCTATTTATATCATCCGCTACTTCGGATCATTGCTAGTAAGTAGTCTATTGCGCCGAAGGTATTACTCTGAATTAGGGACAAGTGGTAAATATAACATTTATCCAAAATCCATAATCACATTTCACATTCTATGAACTCTTAAGATCCTTGAAATTATCTAGACAAAAAACAATTTTCATTAAACACAATTTCTGCTTCTAATTTTTGGGGTATTACTCGTGGAATTGTAAAAGCAACATTAAACTCTAAAAGAGGTAATTAGAATTGAGTGTTTAAATCAAAAACATGCATCTTTAGGCCATTTAAAGTGGGCTGTTGACATCTAATTTGTGTATATAGTACGGAGGATACTGTAGGCCCTTCACTGACCAGCCCCAGGGGTGCATCTTAGAGAATGATTTCCATGTTACCTGAGAAAACCCCTCATTCTGGCAGGTAGATGCCACTGTGCAACGAGTATCTTCTGGATGATCTATTTTTCAACTGTGCCTCACATCTTCTTGATGCAGAGACAGTTGAGAAGTGAGAAGGGGCAAAAGTGAGTCAAATGTCGCATGCAGTCCATTATTCTGTATATTGCTGCAATTTTGACGCAATATTTTAACAACAAAATCAGCAGTGCAGCCAGGGTAAGTATGTTGTAATTAGTCCTCCAAGACCATTTGATCATCATTAATTGTCACCAAAGGTGCCAATATGGCTAATTACACAAGGCGTGTGCACAACCACCTCTGTCGGGGAAGAAAGTAAACAGGACACCCTGTAAAAATTATATACAGAGGGAAGCAATAATCGTATCTAGGCCAGGAGCATGGTGATCAGTGAGGGGCCACAGCAGCAGTGGTTATATAAAAGAGAATACCTCGCAGCACTGTCCTATATGAAGTCTATATGATGAAATAAAGTGGACCAATGGCAGCAGTTCTATAGGTGAGATGAACAAGATCTATAAGAAGCATTCCTTTAGAAGAATGGGCTATAAGCCATAGTCTATAGTAGGTTGGACAAAAGAATTCGATATTCCTTGAACTGTTCTTCCCATTTTCAAACGTTACAATAAAAATTATTTTCTCGTGACTGATAGAGCAACAAGAGTAGCAAGTATTTATTTCTCTACCAGATCATTAGAGGCTGGATGAATCTTGCCAGATCTACAATTCAAGTAAACTGTGAGCTCAATCAGATTTGGGTTGCCAAACACATTAAGTGATAAATCAATTTTCAAGTACATACTACAGATTAGCTTAAATAGGATTCTTAGGTCTGGACTTGACGGGGTCCATAGTAAAAAACATGAATATGCATTTATTTATAAACCATCCATTTATAGCTTAAGCTGAGCATGTTTAGGGTAGTTTGTTTTCCTGCAAAAGGTTGAATCCTACACCTCAGTCTCAAGTCTTTTGCAGGTTTGTCTCCAGGATCACTGTGTAACTAGGCTCACATCATCTTTCCATCAACCCTTTGAACGTACATTCCATAGTTCTGCTGAAGGCAAAATCATCCAAACACACAATGCGTTGTCCACCACTCATTGTGGAGTGGAGATTGCTGAGCTTCTGGGGTGCGACATTACATTGTTGGCTTTCATAGCCTACTTTTAAGATATGATTACTAGAGTCTGGAATTAACTGATGGCTGCTGAGGCACCAGACTTGCTGAGTACGATAAAACCCTTGGTCAAAATATGTTAAATTTTACTTTATTCCAATTACGAGCCTTGAAGATTTCTGGGTCTATATCTCTATCTCTCTATTTGCGCTACCTGGCTTCCTACCTTTAATGTAGGCAGCCATTATTCGGAGCTCTCCACTTTTTACCAGATAACATCAAGTTTACTACTGCTAAAGGTGGTTCTTTAAGCAATTAGTACATGGGATATACTTATTTGTCACATCGGTCCTTTATCAGTTTGGTCTCCAATTTTATTAAACCCCCTTAATGAACGCTCCACTGCTTTTGGACGTCGGCTGGTGCAGGTAGTTCTGTTCGTATTTTGGTCGTTTCTACTTGGTTATACATCTGGGAGTTTTGCTTGCACTCCGTGCCCTCAGCTGATACCAGGCACGAGCATTGGCGTCTGGGTGCCGCAAACTATGCGAGTGTTCTGCTATCGACGCCAAAAGACATTTACTGTAAGACGAACACCTACCTAAGCCTCAAACGTCAAAAGACAGTGTGGCGGTCCCATTAAGGGGTTAATAAATAATTGAGTGAATAAATAGAACAGTGGATCTGTTGTGTATTTGATTAGTTTATCACAATTTAAAAACCTTATTAGGACACAATATTTATTTTTATTATGTCTTGAGATTAAAAATCATAGAATTATTTTTCTTATGGCATATATCTGATAAAATTATTAAAAAAACAAGTAAATAAAATGCACTTACCATCTCTGAGAGGAAAAAAAATGAGAAATGATGGTAACGACGGTAATCTGGCAATGCAGTTCTTGACCAGCTATTTTGTTAGAATTTATCATGATGGTCTGTAAACCCATAGACAGGCTCACAATGGCAGCGTGAAAACCATGTTCTTGCTAAAACACATCACTAAAAATAATAATTATATGTAATGATTGGGAGCAACAAAGTACTTTATGACTGTTTATTATATTCTATAATTAAAAATCATCATAAAACATAACAAGTGTATAAAAAAGAACCTTCAACTCTTATTATTACAAATACGCTGATATGGAGGACTAAAGATTGGCACTAGATTCACTATCTGTATATTAAATGAGATGTTCCCACCATGAGACCTTTATTAGGCATATTGCCATCACAAGTCGATAGATGAGGTTCCCACCTTGGGACCCCCACCTATCACGGGAAAGGGCTCTCTGAAAATTTTGTGTTCTCACAATTGGGCGATCAACTCAATCCCTGTGCATAAAACTCCACCGATTTTGATTCTATGGGTACAGTTCCAATGTACATAACCATACACAACTTCCTATATGAACACCAATCCCATTTCCTGTAGAGGATTGGCGTACCTGCACCTACCAGACTTTGATGACATTGTCCTTAAGCAAATACCATTTAATAACTAAAAAATAACCAACAACAAGTTACAGTTTAAAATAAATACTAAGGTCACATCTACAACAGCAATATCAGTCATACAGACTCTCTTTCCATGGTGCTTGACTTTAAAATGTAGAAGTTTATTTGACACTGAGTTCTACAGTATGTTCCCAAGACAGAAAGGCTATATAATTATTTTTTTTTATCTATGCTGTTGGACTTGGCTCAGTAGAAAATCCACAGCAATATTAAAAAACCCAGTACATCATAGTGATTTAGATTGGATCTAACATGATAGTTCATATTGCCAACTAAAGTTATTAGAAATTTCAATTGCAGACTTCCGTTATCTTCTCACTTCAATAGGCAGTGTCAGAATAACATAAATAAAAAATTATTTTTTTGTTGTAGATTTTTGTTACAGATAACTGTGTGACTATCCACATCTAAAAGTCTCACGACTCTTGCGAATTTTAAAAACAAGACTTATTTTCCCAATATTACACCAAAATCTACCCTATTTGCAGTGAGATTTACAACTCCATTTCACTCAAATGAGAACAATTGTGGACGAAGTGTAAATAGAAAACATAAGAATGTCAATGATTTGGAAATCTCTTATGGCCATATATTTATTCTACATATCAGAAGTTGAACATTAGATATTTTTTCCATTTCATCTGAAAAAATTAACGCATTTACAGAACTGGATGACACATCAATACACCTTAAACTTGTACAGGGCCATGACTTTCAAGAGTCTGTAAACAACTAGTAACTAAAGAGACCTATTTCTGGAGAGGGTGAATATTGTCCCCATTGTTTGTCAAATGAGATTTATTAGCTGCTCACAGAGCTGGTGGTCTTTGCCATATTTTGTTATTTGTGCCAAATGTTATTTCGGTCGTGAAAGGTCAGAGTGCAGGCTTGCATGTTCAGACTGAAGTCATCTTACTTAAAGCTCATGCTGTGATGCAGAATGTTGTTTAGCATTTTTTTTTGCAAGATAATGTAAGGCCTTCCTGAAAGAGACATTGTCCTGGAAATGAGAGCATATGTTGTTGTTATCACATCTATAGACTGCTCACATT